>JAQGBI010000312.1:0-18866 GCA_034698325.1 Sminthurinus elegans | reverse complement strand
CCTACTGTAATAAATAGTAAAATTGGATGGATGGTTTATTTGATGTATAAATATAGTAAAATTATCATGAATATAAAACCCATTTCATATTTTGTTGCGTCTACATATTTGAAATACAATTTTAGGCATAAGCTGAGATTCATACTATTTATATACGTTTATATATACATACCATCATAAAAGACAACTAAAGTCATCTGTCTAGCTGGCAATAATGTGTACTTTAGTGTTCTTCAATGTCGAAATACGAATTTTATAAAGTGTGCTAGTTTAATATTTAATACACATTTCTAATAATATGGATTCTGGCTAATGCGATGTCTCGTCCATTTACTTTACTCTTTACTTTAAAATCCCCTTTTCTGTCATGTATATTATGTACACAGTACACAGTTCATGCATAAAATCATGTAGTCTACCATGAAAAGAAATTCAAAATTCATGCATAATTCGTCTACACTCAGTTCTACTCAATTTGTCTGGGTATTGTTTTCAAGGTTACAAAAATATTATAATTTATAATACTACTCCTTGATAAGCAAATCAAGTCCTGTGGAGTTGTAACTACAACCATTTTCCAGTCAAAACGAAATGATTTTTAAACATATGTACCTTTCATTCCATTCACTAGATCAATTTTTAAAACTTAAAAGTTTAAAGTGTGCTCATATTTCTATTTTTAATTTTGGCTGTACTTGGACTTACAATTTGAGATTAGTACAAATATAAGGATTAAAAATTAAAATTCATATTATTAGCATTAATTTTTGCATATAATAACTAATAACTAATAAGTATAAAGTATACCCAGTATAAAGTATATGAATATGTTCATTTCGAGTTTCGAGATATCACTTCTATTTTTAGCATGAAAAAAATACATGATTTTTGCATGGAGCTTCGAGCTTCGAGCTCAGCTTCAAAAACCTGTTTTATGTGGTTATAAACTTTGTTTTAATATCTATAAAAATCGATACAAGGACTCATTGGTTAAAACATGACTTATCGATGTTGTAGATTCTCTCATTAAAATTCTATTGATATGAGATGAGGTCTTTGTTAAATTTCAAAATGAATCTAGTTAAATTATAAATTAAGAGTCGTTAGACTAAATACATGACAAATGTCAAATGTCTAACAAAGTGGACAGGATGACAGAAGCATGTAATCGTCACAAGTAATTGCTGATCGTAAAAATCGTAACTCATGAAGCATCAAACGACACGCTCCCTACTCATTGAAAATTACTATTTTCACTCTACACTCTCTACACTTTTACACAACTTACATGATGTAAGATAAGTGTACATATTTACCCCATACATGCATTTTATAGTTGTGGGCTGTATGTAAAAGTTTTGTTCATTGCTCATATTCTTGGTTCTATATGCTATAGATTTCATTTTTAAGGAAAATAAAAGCAAAAGTTTATATTATGGCTTCTATTTTTGTATCTGTACATGGATTTTTTTTCAGCTTGGACATAACGAGATTTGAATGAGTGATAGGACGAAAAATTACTACTGCTTACTTTACTTACTACACCATAAAGAGAAAAACATATCATATACATAAACAAGTGTAGATTGTACATTTTATACATTGCACAAAATGCAGATAGACATTAGACATATAATATATTTTGGACACACGATGCATGCATGTATGTATAATGGACAATATACATATGTGGTATTTGCTGTTTGCTTTTGGAATGGGTTTTTTGGGAGTGATAAAAAGATCACGTCATTAGAGTCAGGTGTTTCAGGTCACAGAATCATTATCTAAGCACCTAAGAACATCAAATAATAATACTTTTTAAGCTTGCATCGATATGATGCTATGAATTCGTGATGCGAGCTATTTATTTTCCATGCCTTGAGAGAGAGAGAAAAAAAATCTAATTTTCTCTCCTATTATTATTTCTTTATCCTTGTGCCTTTTTCTTCTTCACGATGGTTGTTGGTTGTTCCTGGTTCCCGACTCTTGGTTTTTTTTTTGGTTGTATTTTGTATTTCCAATGCTAATATTTGGTTTTATAGTATTTTATCATCATGAAAAGGAATTGAGAATGGAGCATATTGGAAAATCTAAATAGTTCAGATAACGACAAGTCAGACTTGAGACTTGAGAATTCATGATCATGGAGTGTAGAATGTGGAATAGAATATGCAAACCCTGTGAATAAAGAATAAATAAAGATAATAAATAATAAAGGAATCAACTTTCTATGCAAGGCTGTATTATACTGGATTAGGTGGAAAGTGGAAAGCAAGTTTCTTTTCAGCAAGTACTTTTTGGTACCTACGATCCAAAGCCACATACTATAATATACATAACAAGAAGATAGTAAATAAGAATCAGACTGAGGAAATCATGATCAAGAATCTAGAATCAAGAATGGGCATATAAATAAGTACCTACAAAAATAAAAGATACACAGACGTCAGATATTGAAAATTCATTGCAATAATAATAGTAATGGTCAATAGTTTGTATTCTGCATTCTGTATGTATTCCACCTATTCCATCATAGTTGACGGCCTGGGAAAGTACGGTAAATAACTGGACAGAGTCAAACATGGACTAAAAAGAAAGAACATGCTGGGTGGTTCTGTGGCGTATCCATTACAATGCAGTAGTCTAATGTCTAATGTCTAAATGCGCTATTGGAAGTGATCACATTTATTTTCACAGTACGCTAACAAATAAATTAGATGAGCCATAAGCCATAATAATGTACGCTACATAAATAATACTTAGTATAGAAGAAGAAGGAGAAGAATGAAAAAACTGATGAAGTTGAGATAATATTATTTTGTTCAAAGTATATTTACATTGTACATGCATATCTACGGTTTACAGTCTACAATATAGTATAAATGCAGTAGTTTCTAGATTCTAGAATCGTCAAACTCAAGAATGTATTGTATTAACGTGCATACATACTTGACGGCTTGTACTTTGTACAAAGCTGTGCCTTGTCTGATGTCATTCAACATTCAACATTGAAGAAGCATGTGCTTATGACGTTTACATGTGGAAAAAACTAGCATTCATTCATTCATTCATACATGATGATGGTAATTTTATTACTGATTACCCTCTCTCTCTCTCTCTCTCTCTCTCTCTCTCTCTCTCGCTGTCTTTCTCTCTCGCCAACTTATACGCATAATGCAAATACAGGAATGATCCTTTATAAATAAATATTTGTATATGCCTTTCCTCCTTTATGGAATAATAATATAATATTATAGATATAACATATTTTGTGAATATTACTTACAATTTATAATACAATATTGTACTGTTTGTAGTCTGTGCTATGCCTACTGTCTACATCTCAGGATTTTATGCACTATGTAGGTATGTGTCCAATTGTATTATAACTGTATGACGAGCGCATGGAACACAATCAGTGGTAACTGAGGCTATAGTTTTGAATTGTATTGTGGCAAACAGATAAATATTAAAAAAAGATAAAGAATATTTTCACTACCACTTTTCACTGATTAACCCCAAAATTTTTCTTTAAATCTGAATTTGGAAGCAAACCAGAGAAGTCACAGTACATATCATTCTATAATTTAAATACTTTTGCCCCATTTTCTCTAACAGTTTTAATTCATACTGAAGAAATACTTCGAATTTTTCATATTATGATTGCGATCATATTATTTGTAAAGATATTCAGATTTTGAGCTTTGTACAATATTTAGTGGAAAAGTAGTAAAAAACCTGGTTGAATATGAAAAGTACCTAAAAGATTTTAATTCTCCCTGTATTATTGATGAGTGATGAAAAAATATTGTTTCCAAGTTTAACAATGATATGAAAATTGGAAAATAACAATTTCTCTGCAGCAAAAGTTTCATTCGTAGCAGGTTTCATTTTACAAGTCATTTTATGTATTATGTTTATATGTCCCTGCTTGTAGATGTGTTATGTGTTATGTATTCCCTATTCCCTATATTACAGAGTATGAGCTATTTATTGAGCAAATATTATGAGTTATGAGTTATGAGTATATACATATTCACATGCAAATCGATGTACTAGTAAAGCTAAGAGCTAAGATAATACGAATAATAATGAATAGAGTATTTCCAAATAGATAGATGTATCCAGTTTCTAGTTTAAATGCAAACACAAAACACACAACACAATAAACATGCATAATATTTCCTCTTTGGCCTTTTTTTATCATTATGGATCACACAATTTCACGGGGAAATACAATAAAAAGGAAAGCACTTTTATGTGTTAGTTGTAAGTTGTAAGGTGTGTATGGGTTTTGTCTTTTCTGCTGGTTTTCAGACAACTTGTGTATCTTTTTATATGCATACATATTATGTACATACATACCAGAAATTGCTCGAATGTATACGTGTGCACCTACATCAGCATAAACATCTGTTCAATTTCCCATTCCTTCGTGATCGAATTGCTTCTCATTGTGGCATACCTACCTACCTACTAGCTACCTACCTGACTCAGTCACGAAGATTATTGCTATTAACTTACATATTACATGTACTCTGTACGCAAGGATCAAAAACACAAGTAGGGACAAGTAAGCATAAAGAGTATAAAGAGAGAAAGCCGAAAAATGGGATAACAGTAAACAAGTACAAGTGTATGCATGTGTACACTGTACACTGTACACTGTACACACAATAATAAAATGTTGAATATCGGTATACATTTACACTGTGAATGCTCAATACTGTGTCATTTAGATTGTTTGTATGAACATAATAGATACATAATCTATCTACTTCTCCTCATTTTATAGTTCAGTATGAATTTGGATTCTTATTTTATTTACTCAGCAGTTCCAGTCTCATCGGTGAGAAAGAGAAAAAGAGAGGTCTGTGAGAGTAAAAAGTTCATTTTCTAATTTAAGGTTTTCTGTCTTCTATTATATGCACACATATATGATATTATGTATATCTGTATATGTATGTGTGTGCAATGTGCACTTGTAATAGTCATAATGTGAGTTTCTTTACATTAAAATGTTATCATCTTTTTCTTGTCAACAAATAAGGAACACAAAACAGCTATCGCTTTCATGCACCTGTCAAACTATAAAACAACTTTCATTTGTGATTTCACAACCATTATATGTTAAAATTGGAAACACCAACTCTCTGTAATCATTGATTACTCCATGTAACAACAACCACATGAGTAATAATAATATCTAACTTTTTGGCCCTGTTCAAAAGTTAATACAGAGTTGCAAATGGAGAGCTATATATTTGTGTACATTGTACTTACACCATTCATTATTTCAATATAATTTGCACATACTGTTATACTTTTGTTGCTAACATATAGAAAATTACTTTTATATATTGTGAAAATCTATACTAAAGGACAAAAATGATTATTATGCACGCTCTACAATCTACAATCTACAAGAACAACTTTTCATTGAAAAGGTACACGGGAATAAATAATAAATTAATGTATGCATCTGCAAAAATTGGTATGAGCTGGAGAAACTGGAACAACTGTAATGATTATCTATATTTTGTATGTTATATGTTATATGTATAGGTACAGAACAACAGCATAACACAACAGAACGTCATGGTACGGTTCAAATCAATCTAATATTATAATTATATCTGTTTCCCGTTTTTGATGTGCAAATATAAAAGGTGAAATAGATTTATACCTACATCATACATATGTAGCGCAAAGATTACATAGTCACAAAGTCAAGATTAAAAAACTTTTAAACTACTGTAAAAAATGTGTGTATATATGCAAAATATGCCACCAAGAAAACAATAGTAATAATTATTTTTAATAATATTATAAAACTTTGCAAATGGTAAAATACACGATGAAATGATATTTATGAAATGCACAAGTTTGTCTCAAGTTGGACGTTTTTGTGCAAGCTCTATGCATACACACTACACACTGGTACTTGGATATTTTCTTTCATCAGAATGTAAAATAGTTTTTAAGAAGTCATTTTCTTATAATTTATTGGTAATTTAAAGCATAATGACAAAATTATGTTTCTCAACTTATACACATGTAAACATAATGATAATATTAATAATAATGATATTTCTGGAGAGCGACTCTCTCTCTCCATATATTATATTTATATTATTTTATATATTATATAAATAACAATAATAATAATATAAAAAGTATACATACATTATTTAACTATCATAATATATATAATCATAAATGTATGTATATAATGTTGAATATACATAATAATATATAAATAAAGAATAATAACACGTTGTAGTCGGTACATATAATAACATTATTTAATATGTATAATATAATATTGTTTTGTGGCTTTTTAAATATGGTTTTTTTATATACTAACACTTTTTTCTACTTTCTATAGTAAATTTAACCGTGAGAAAACACTAGATATATATTATGTAGTACGTTATAATAATATTATTATCCGTTTTGTGTTTTGTAGAATATAATATTTTATCATTGTACATATTATGGTATTTTATATGTATATGTTTATATGCATATAGTATGTATTTTGTATACGAACTATAAAGTCAAATTGTATTGCAAATGGTCTACTACATTTGTGTTCCCGAACTTTCATTTGCTATTTGTGTATTTAATATCGTATAGAGATGTATACAAGTCTAACCGTTTTCTATGATGATAATTATTTTAAATTCTATTAGTTTCTATCATTATTAAGCTTTTCTCTTTCCCATTTTTCGTCTTCTTTCATTTGCCTTTTGATTTATGTACAAAAATACTTTTGTACATACAAAGTATGGTATGTGAATAGTAAGGGAAGAGGGATCGGAATCGGACTAAATATAATAATAATAATATATATGTATATATATTTTCACAGTTTAACTACTTGGAAACTAGCTACTATATAACATGCACCGAAGTTTTGCAGTTTCATTTTTGAGAGCACATAGCTCAAAACGTAATTTCAAATTTTCTTGTTCAAGGAAGGCAGCTCGAATGGCTATTTCATCTTCTTTCGCTCGTCTTGCATCACGAGATCTTTTAGCTGCTTCATTATTCTTCCGACGGCGTTCCCAATAAGCTTCATCCTTCAGCTATTTACAAAAGGGAAACAAAAGAAAAACACAATTAGTTAAAACTTCTGGTTTAAATTTTAAAGGTTTAGAAGCAAAAGTTTTGCATAAAAGGTACAAAACTCAAGATTGCTATACTATATCTATATTATCTATTGCATTGATATATTATGACTAAATACAATTTTAAATTTCATACAATTTCCTCTTTGGTATAAAATGACTATACAATTTAAATTTAAGGCAAAAATTTACCTGCTGTTCTGATTTGTTGGATCCACAACTACCATTTTTCTTATGTCCACTGTCCTCTGGGCCAGAATGATTACTGTCTTCTGCACTAGAGTTTGCTCCCAAATCACTTGATCCATTGTAATTCATAGAATCATTTGGAGAGGATACCATGGAGTCAGATAAAGCATGTCCATTACTACCATTGTTTCGTTGACCTCCACGTCTTGACTTACTCCCCTGAGTTTGAGACAACATTTGTTTCCTAAATTCAGCATAGGCAACATGAGACTGTTGATGAATAACTGCTTCAGAACTTCCTGGGGTTGAACTCAATGGAAGTCCATACAAACCCACAGCAGAGAATGACATTGGATCCTTTGGATAAGCCTAGAATTAAATTAATCACAAAGTTTTTCCATTAAAAGTCAATTTAAAAGTAGCTTAATTATAAGGTAAATTTGAAACCCATAATATTTATCCTACGCACAATTCATTAAATCCAATAACACCATTCCTTTGTCGCTATAATGTTTTATTTTTTTCACCATTTCCTCATGTTTACTTTAAGAGAAACCCTATTGCATGACTATTCTTTACATAATCAAGATCAAATAACATTAAAAGTATTAAACAAGAGGAAAAAAATTTGTATTTGTATTAGGTCATTATGATTTATGATTGACAACTGTATTTTTCCATCTAAAGTATCCCCGTTCAAAAGATTAAATTCAACTCTAATCATTTTTGAAAAACTCATAAAATGGTAAGTAAATAATGTTAGTGTTTCGAAAGATTACTTAATTGATTACTTTTGTTTCCTAACTTTGTACTTTGTATGATGTACACACATAAAACTACGTATAAAAATCACGAAAACGACGAAAGATTTTTCCAAAAATGAAAACGTTCAAAAAATCTTAGAAATAACGAATATTATAGGAATAACAAGTATCACAGATCACATGTTAGAATCTTAAGTTTTTATGTCTTAAGTTTTAGTTAAAAAGTGGAAATGAGAAACGACAAAAAAAAAATAATGGAAAAGTAAAAATACGTACAAGGATAAAAGCTACAATAATATTACAGTAATAATTACTCATACGAAATACGTGTAAAAAAATTACCTTAAATGGACGAGTTGTTCGGGCTTTAAGAGAATGATTTCCATGTCCATTTGTATTAGGTAGAGTAAGAGAAGGAAGATTAGTACCAAAAGGTAAATTGGGACTTGTAGAACTTGCTGAAATATGATGGGGTGTAAAAATCGGTGGGCTGGCTTGAAATGATGGTGGTGAACAAGAATTACTTCTGGAATCCGATGATGACTTGATCATCCACCCGGGTGTTGGAGATACTTTACTTAAGTTTAGAATAGCCCCAGGTAAATTTTCCAGCATTGACGGTGACTTCATACTGAGGCGATGACGGAGATGACTACGAGACTCTTCTTCTTCCTCGAATGATGTCTGATGACTACTTTTAGCTGCAACAGCAGTTCCATTCTCGAGTTTAACTCGCTTTGTCGAAAAGTCTAAGGGTGAATCCATCGCTGTCTGTACCATGTGTATGCGTGTGTCTACGTCTAAACCAAAACCAGGGAAAAAACAACAACAGACAATGTATATATGAATTTCGATAAGGGCAAGATGATGTGTTGAATAATTACCAACGTATAACAAACAAACACAATGTATATTATGTATGCACGTATATATAGCATCTACACTTTTATATTATGCATATATTATGTAGACAGTAGACAGTTCTTTTCTCTCTCTTCTATATATTCTACACCCTCCTCTCTTTCCCTACTCGTAAAAATTTAATATAATTCTATATATTCTAGACTAGAATGTTTAATTCATAAACTATATATGTGTACACACTTTACACAGTGTAAAATAAGTATAACCAAAAGTAGATTCAATGTTCTACACAATTTAAATGAATGAATAAAAAACTAAGAAAAAAAAGATGAAAAGACATCTGATGGATGCATGTGCGTAGTTATCACCTTCATCACAACAATTCTCAATATGTGTATAATATATGAATTTCCAAATCTTCTTCTGTATATTATTACATTCACAAAAACTATTGTAAACCCTCCTATGCTCACTGCCTAACGTCAGTAAACTCTGTCCTTTTCAATCCTTTTGTGCTTTTTGTGACAAAAAGATTTATCACAGATTTGCTTTTCCCCATTTTTTTTTGTTTTCTTTTGGATTAAAATATCAGTGCAGCTATACTTAAAAACAGGTAGATATTATACCAATAATATATCAGTTCAATCAGTAGTAACATTGATGATACAAGTTACAAGTAATATTATTTTTACTAAAACGACAAAAGAGAGTGAAAACAATTGAAAAATTTATACCTCTAAAACAAACGCTTGTCTTTCTTTTGTTTATAATCTCTCTCAGTTCTTTCCTCCCTCCTACTCAAACTCACTCAATAAATCAGTCTAGCACAAGCTATTTAACTTTAATAAAACTATCAGCAGAGCATGATTGTATTTAAAAATGAAGAAAGCTTTGATACTTCATATATAAACTTGGATACAATATACAATTTAATATTATGAGAGATGAGAAACAATCTTGCACAAATTTCTAACAACAATTAAGTTTGTTTTTGTTTGTTTTTTACAAAAGAAACTGCAGAGATTGGAAAACCTTAGACAAAAAAAACAGGAGCCACAATCATGGACTCTTCCATTTTCAGACTACCAAAGTTTTTATTGACATTGTATGAACTGTGACTTGTGCCGGTATCCTAGCTCATTTATGATAAACGGAGAGAACCGTTTGAACACACTCAGTAAAGACATGAAATGCTTTGAATGGTATGTCTACTCTGTATTTTACATATCTAGTCTGTCTCGCTAAAAGTTATCCGAATTCCTATCCATGATATTATTATGTACCTCTATCTCTTATCTTATCTTTTTTTCTTATCTAAGAATCTTTGAAATTCTTCAATCATGATAAATTGTAAAGCCTAGCTTGCAAAAGCAGTAAGTTCATACATACAATAATATGTTTTATGTATTTACGTATAACTGTAAAAGTAAATTTTTTTTTCTATTACTTAGATTTCTACACATTTTTTGCGTAATAAGAAGGGAATGGGAAAAAATTTGTTTGTACTATACATAGTGTAATAACTCTATAATATCTACATCATCATCATCATCATCAGTAACAACATTGGTTGAAAAATAATAAATTACAAATGTTCAGTGATTTTGAAAAACTACTAAAAAATAGTAGTTTGTTTGCTCAATGTTTACATGGAGCTTTTGTTTGGCTTTAGTACATAAAAAATGCAATATTGGAGCTACAAGTAAAATATTGTACGACGTATGTATACTTACAATAAGTTGCATGATATTTGAGACGTTTGATTATCTTAAAAATCAATCTATCTACACTACTTTAAATGTTGAGCAAAGAAATGAAAAAGAAAAATCATAATATTACACTCAACCTGTACACCACAATAATAATCATATACGTGTAATTTGTAACACATTTGATACAAATACTAATGTTAACTTACTAGATGAATAAATATTTATAAGAACAAAAGCAAACAATGTCAACACATCCAGAATGTATCATAAACACTATAGGGCTAGACAGTTATAATACTACGACCTATCTATTATATCTATACTCTATAAAGTGTACAAGATTAACAAAAGTATAATTTAATATAAAACTTGTACGTCTTTAGAACTTGTACGTGACAAGTGATAATAAGTTCTGTGTATTTTATGGCTACTTTTACCTAGTACAAAAAATATTGATAATAAAATTGTAAACTGTGTATTATTAATTATTATGTTAAATGTCAAACTAGAAAAGAGCTTTTTATGATGCAACCACAAATCAATAACGATTTTGTCTATGTATGTACGTCATATCATATCTTTTCTTGAACCTCGACAATGTGTCAATTCCATTAGCCAAATGATGAAATTGATAATTCTGTATCGGTCTCTGGTTTTTAAACATTTTTTGCCGGTGTGGCGTTACTATGTTACACAAATTGTAGTCATCCAAGATTTTAGATAATGAATACTACGAAACATTACAACTTTTTAATATGACATGACGTGACGAAAAGTCTTTGGTCATGATTCTTTTGTGTAGTTTAAACTTTAAAAATACTTCTTTTCAAGACTTTTAGTGAACCGCTTTAGTAAACATAAGTATATATACAATGACCAGGTGCTATAGGGTTCTTTTGCTAAAGTCAATAGTAATCATGGCTTTTAATCATTTGACAACAAAAACTAAAACTATTAAAAATTACGATGATATGATCATAATATACTAACTCTTGTCATAGAGCATCAAAACTTAGATCTTTTATAGATTCCCAATTAATAATTCGTAAAAAAATGGTTGTTATATCTAACATTATCACTGTGATCACAAATGTCATAATAACATGATTTATGATTTATGACGTTTATTATATTTCTTTTCCTAACATGTTACACAGTATTATTATACGTTTGCATCTCTAATATTACAGTATTTTAATCTATTGTGTACATGATGATATGCTACTTCAAATGGCATTTAAACTATATAGTTTGATTTTAGTCATTTAAGTATTAAGCAATAAATCAATTAATAAATCAATAAATAAATAAACATTTACTTACCACAAAAGTTCTGTCCACAAAATGATGAAATACAGTATCAGAATTTTTCAAAATTTATCTTCCAACCAACCAACCAACAGCCAACAAGTGAATATATATAAGTTGAAAGTGGGGTGAAGAAAATAAAAGGCTCAAAAATGATGAATGAAAAACAGTTATTTACACGAAAGAGAAAGAGGAAAAAGAGACAGAGAAATTTGAGACACAAAAGTCAAAAAAGATATGACTAATGATCTTGTTGTTGCGGCAGTTGTTTCTGTGTCTGTCTGTGTATATTATATATTGTAGTTATACTTTCAGTTATTCACTCTTATGATTGACTTGCTTTTGAGTTTTGAGCTTTGAGCCTTGTGTATTATTTTGGAAAGGAGAGAAAGAAAAAGTCGTTGATGAACCAAGGGAAGGAAGAAACAACATCAAGAATGACTGAGTGTCCAATGTCGGGTTTCAAAGGTCGTAATAATTATAACCATTAGCAAGTGTGTGGTAAATAATACAAGTTAAATAACACTGAATGATGTTTATAAGATAAATACATATACACAAAGTACAGGACAATGTAATCAATTATAAAAGCCGCATAAAACTTTTATCCCTTTTTCTATTTTATACCTTTTTGTTCTTGTTTGAAATGCACTTACTAGCTTTTAGCTTTGAGTAGACTGGAGAAAGTTATTCTAGCTAAGTTAGTTATTCACAAATTGTTATCTTTAACACTATTTTCTATGTCGATGACTGTGATATTATTAGAAGCAATATTTTTTTTAAGTTGAGATTACATTAAAAAAATAATTAACGATTGCAGTTTTTTTTATGAAGGTTTTTATAAAACTTGTACGTTTCTGGAAGTGTGTATGATGACTGAATGACTAAAACTGGAGCTAGACCAAATAGTGTCTGGTTGTGTCCTTTCTCTGCAAGAGTAAGTATAATAGAGAGGGTAAAACATGAAACATATAGTCCATGCTAATGTTGCCGGAAAAGAGGGTTAGCTAGACGATTTGGTGGTATATCTCCAGGCAATTTCTATATGTACATAATATAATATATTAGGTACTATAACATTATATAGTTTAGTACCTAACACGAGGGTAATACAGATATTCTATAGTGTATGTGGACTTGTATAATATATATTATAGTCCTTTGGCATACAAGAGGCTTATTTTATGCATCCCTTTTTTCTACCTTATCCATCATCTATTGTGTATTTATCTACATTTTAATAGCTAAACGAAGGGGCATAAAGAAACTCTCTGCTCTTTACATATTATATTTATCATATTATTAAAACTTGAGAGAAAATGTATACTTTTTCTATAATCCGGCTTTACAGAAATAAAAAAAGAGGCGATTTTTGCAAAATACATGCTTAGAGAAACTTGTCGTACAACAATCACTAGTATTATTATAATAAGATATTTTATAATCATATACTAATGTACAAATGACCATCCAAAATCCAAAGAATAAGTAACAAAAAGCGAGCATATAAATGATAAAAGTATCTAGATTTATTTAAATTTTAGGAAAGAAATCTATAGCTTTAAAACTTTACATTATGAGGCTATTCAAAAATTTTGAAACAAAACTAATACAGTGCATTTTGTACAGTCTACATAGAGTGTATAATATGATTAGATTTTATAAACTAGATGTTTCTAAACTACATTTTTAATGGAGTTTCATAAGGTTTTTAATTTACAAAAGTTTTCCATATCATTCCATTCCTGAATTCAAAATGGGCTTTGTGATTCTACAACTGAAAAGTTTTTCAAATTAGGTAGTATTTAACATTTTCAACCCCTTTTGTGTATATTCCAAGAAATAATAGATGCAATTGTTGAATCACAAAACCAATGGTATGTGTAATGTGTATAATGTGTAATATGTAATACCAAAATATAAAGTATTATGACCTAAACATAGTATTATAAGCTGGAGTTTAGCCTAACTAAAACACCAAGGCTTTGGAGTATTACCAATATATTATATGCGATTGTCTCATTTTGTCTCATTCATAAGAAGCTTATACCTGAAAATGAATTTTTATTACGTCATACTAGACTTCAACTCCTCGAATACACTTGTTTTCAAAGCACGTTGTACCTGTAGATAGATACTTATAGATTAATAGATACATAAAACAAACAAGTACAAGATACACACTGCAAACAAATATGTCTGTGTACGTGTGTGAATACATAATACATACACATAAGAACAGCTACGTGACACTGTCGTGACACACAAGAAGGATTAGTTATTACACATTTTATACAAAATTATTACGTATTATAACAGCCAAACTATTTCCCAGGCCCCTCGATCTATCTATCTAAGATCTAAGAAGAAGAAAAAAGATGTTATAAATACAGAAATTTATTTTCCTGCTTTTGGTTGTCGTTCCTGTACGTAGATAGAAAACTTAGAAGCCATCTTTTTGAACTGAAAAATGCAAAAATTTCTTCAATCCATACCTTTTGATGCTTGTAAACCTTGTCGAAGCTAATAAAAAAGCATGGTATGAAGCCCTAAAATAGAAGAGAGTCTTGTGAAAGATCAATAATTTTACAATTTACAATTTCATATTAATAAATTCTACATACATATTATGAAGCAGGTATTGTCATATTTTCATACAGGAGCTGAGTGTTGAGTATAGTTGAAAGTAAATGGCATTATTGAAAACGTCCTATCGTTAAATTTACATGAGAATCTGAATCCAGGACAAATATAGAAAGACGAAGTGGTAGCAATTAATAGGAACTGAAGGGACTACTGTAGGTGAACAAAGAACAAAGGCATGAGAAATTATTGTGCTGATAGCTGATATATATGTTAATACAACAAATATTATTCAAATCACTCCCATGAACATTTTGTACTATGTCCTATCCAACGCGATGAGAAACCAATCGCATGCTATCATAGACTTCACAACTCCTTAAAATCGGCCAGACAAACAATTTTAACCAATAAAAACTAAAATAAAAATTAATTAACGTGATTATAGTTTACATAAACTATATAATATGTATGGCTGGAGTTAGAAGGGCTGTTTTTGACATTATCTAATTTCTACTGTTTTTAGGTACGTTTGTGATTTCTTGTGTATTGTGTACTTAACTTTAATTGAAGGAGCTTTTATTTAAAGTTATTGACTACCATAAAGTCAAGTTGTTCAGTCCTTTAGTAGGTGCATACATGATTAAACAGTGGTGTAAAGCTGTATCAATGTCGTATCATTTATTGTTTTCAAATTTTATATTTTCGGGTGGGATGATTTTCATTTTATTTCCATGTTTAAAGGATATAAAACTACGAAAAACACGCAAGTACATACAACATTGTACATTGTACATCATAGCAAGTATTATGCAATTTCATGTGATTATAGATTGTAGGGAAGAATTTGGAGTGTCAAAATGAGATTACATTCATTCTTGTTCTCCGTGATATTTGGTAATCTTCTTGTAAGGATAATAAATAATATTTGATCAGTATACTCCGCATCTATTATACTATTGTACATGTATTTTTTGGTTTATGATGTATTTTCAAAACTCTAATCTATTCTACATGATACCACAAAACCGGTATATTTTGGAATGACACGGTACTTGACGTACAGTATACGCGTAGAAAATACAAAGAAATACTATAATACTGTACGCAATAATTAATCTCGAATCTTGACCTTTCACTTCGTTGTTGTAATATTAGACACTGGTCAATATTACCCCTTTTTATCAGTTTCATTTATATTTCTAATTATTTTGTTCCCAAAAGTTATCGTTCGGCTTCATCAATCAGTAAAACATGTTACAATTTAAAACATAATAATGACTTATACAAATTACAAATACTTTTTAAACGTCTTCAAATTCATGTAAATATTATGTGTAGCAGTGGTGCAGGGATGAGACATCCATAATTTCTAACCGTGAACGACGTCCACATATCAAGAATCAAGAACCTAGAACTGGTTCGTCTGGGTGCAGAACTTTGTAAAGTAAATAAACATGGGATTTTTGATTTTTAGTATTGTACGGCAGATCAATGTCACAAGCCAACTCCATGAATCTGAATCCAAATCTCATATTCTCATCATTTCATCGTATTTTGTTATATCAGGATGATGCGGTGATAGACGACATATCTAAATAAAAGAATACCCTTTCAAGTTTTGCCGTGTCTTGTAAAAGTGTGAAAGTTTTAAATCAAAAATCAAAACACAAGGCATAACAAAAAATAATGTGTACCAAAAACTAAATCATCAACCTTATTAGCTACACATTTCATGTATATATGAAAACTTGAATGATGAAACTATTTTGTCACTGCGCCGGATGAATCCCCAAAGAAAGAAGTGACGGTCAAACTGAAGAAATGGACAAATGGGAAATTTATTTGAAAAATAAATTCAAGAATGAAGCCGAAGAAATTATTAATTTCATTCCCAGTAGCCAGTAAATACATAGTGTATGTATGTGAAATGTACATGAGTCTTAATAGTTACTAAAATGTTAAACATTATTTTGTTCAAAGTTTGAACTTAACAGTTAAGTGAAAAATTTTACGGGGATGAAAATCCCATTATGATTTATGATGCCGTCGTCCATTAATAAATATTTTGTTCAATGTTACATTAATTGATGTCATTAAATTAAGTAAACAGCTTTTTTATCAAATAAGTTAGAACTATAAACTACAAACTACAAAAACTGATCTTTGTAAGCAGTTACTTCAGTTAATCAATTTTATTGATTGTATATTTTGTACATTGCACAACCTTAATGTGATATCCACCATATGAATTGCGTATAAAATATAAAGTAAGTAACATTGTTTATTTTATTGCATAATTCATTACGATGCCATATTGAACATTTTATATTTGATTTTAAAATCAACAGAAAAAAGTAAAGTGAAGCTTTTACCACTTGCCTTGTGACTTGCAAACGTTGTATTTGTAGTTTATAGTTTATAGGCTTCAGTGAAAAGGAAATCCACAATCCACAATACCTGTATGAGTAATGAGCACGCGATGAGTGAAAGACAATCTCTCTCAACTCTTCATTCACCCATTACGAATTCAAAGATTAAGAAGCATATTGCGATAAGTCGCACTTGGGACATTGGAGAAAGACTCGTTCTCCTTGAAAAGTTTGTTGGCTGCTGCTCATAGTGAATACGAAAATAGCTGGTTCTAACGACCTGTTATTTTTTGGTAAACAATTTGTACGTACGATAAAAAATAATACCGGAGTGTATAATTTTTTTAGCTGAATGGAATAGTTAAAATAATATTCCAATTCTTTTCTTCTATAGTTAAAAAATGACACTACCAATTTTACGGCTTGCCATTGATTTATGATATGTTTGTTTACTAATAGAACAAACTTCAAAATGAAAAAACTTTCCATATAATCAAAAAATGATTTGTTATAGAACATGGAATCCAGACCGAACAAATCTACACATCTTATAATGCAACAAAGAACCAATTCTCTTGAAATGCTACTGCCACTGAAGAAACATTGTAACATAGTTTTTAGTCTTTAAAAAATTGAGGTCGGACAAGTACCTTTTTCAGTTCTACACTTTATATTGAAAGATAGTTTTTGCAAATCAGCCTTTGAAACTGATTCTGATTTATAATCTCTCTTTACATTAGCTTTTCTACGATATTTATTCAAAGGGGAAAATGGAATCTTTGGGATACTTTACTGTGTACTGTGTATCATCACTCTCCGCAGTAGATTCAGTATTAAATACTAAATATTCCTTGGCATTTGTAGGTACTTTCATCAGTGATGTTTAATTGGTAAATTTTGTAAAATGGTATTTTACATTAAAAATGCGTGTCGGCCATTGCACTTGACAAACATGAAAATGAACAACGTGAAAAGGAGCCATATGCACATTGTACAACATACATTTCAATCCATAGATACATTTCAAGATTTCGTTGTATGTACTGGGAATTGAAAAGGAGGAGTGCAAATCAATGTGACAATATTTTTAATTCTTGATTTAAATTTAAAATAGATTCATTTGACAACTGAAAATCAGCCTGTTGGACTTTTCTTTTTATCTGATCGCATCCATCCTCAATCGTACTCCTCAACAACGTGCTTTGCATGATGAAAATGAGACAAAAATGATGAATTTGGCACATAAATAATGTGTGTAGTTTTGTACTTTGTATTTAATCTGTAGGCTGAATCTCCACCTCAATGATATGTACATAATTAGTACTAAAACAAGTCATGTTTAGCCATTATTATGCTGTTCAACAGCAATACTGTAAGAATTCAAACTTAGTTGTCTTTTTACATTAAAGGACAGAAATATCCACACAAGAATTTTGCAAGCAAAAAAAATCACATTTAAACAGATGTGATTTCAGTCACTCCAGGCTGTTTTGTATCTAAATTGTAACATTATAACAGGCATAATATACATCTCTATACTATGCATGATTTATTATGTATAAAACAGCATTATTATACAACTGTATCGATAAAAGTTTCAAAATTATGATAATACAATACAATAACCCTCCTGTTACAAATCTTGGACGCTAAAAAGAACAAGAGCATTTGTGTGTATGGATCTTGGATGCATACAGAATAAAAACAGCACTCTTCATTTTATTATGATTCCTTTAGTTTACAGTCTAGAGTCTAGAATCAAGAATGTAAAGATTTCTGTGAAAGGACGACAAAACACGCATAATGCATAATAATTTGAGTTTGAATCAATGAAAAGTTTACCGATTTAACCTTCAACCATTCCATATCATCCAATCACGCCAATATAATGTACATATATTTACATTAGTATTTATTATGCATACATGTACATACGTGAGT
>JAQGBI010000311.1:0-18878 GCA_034698325.1 Sminthurinus elegans | reverse complement strand
GGACCAAAAAGACACCAAAATATGACACCATATGACACCACATTCCGGTCGGATATGGTGTCATATTTTTTCAAGGGTTCTACTAAGATTACTCATTGATCAGCTATAATAAAATGAATTTTCTTTATTAACTATGATTATGAAGATGGTTATGACTGTAGTAAAAAGGAAGATTCATATGCAACGTGAGTTTAATGAGCTCCTTCAAAATCTTCAAATACAATTTGCCATACTATTATTATTATTATTATTAATCAGCACCAACGTGCAAAAATGCCAAAATCAGTTTTTAATTCGACTTTGATTGGCAGTTCAATTATTAAAATATGACAGTCTGAAATAACATAGCATTCCAGATTTGTTTGATTATTAACTTTGATGCAGTCTACAGTTTACAATCTCAATTCTGACTTCTTAATTCTTAATGCAGCCCACCAATCACCAATAAATACACCGCTTGCGCAGTATGTATGAATAAGAAATGATCCATATGCCGTACAAAACCGTATAGTTTCATTCAGTAAAATTTTTTGCAACCTTTATAATTTACAACAAGTAATTAAATATTTAAAATGGCTTTATTTACAAAAAACAAAAACAAAACATGCTCCTTGTTCCGCCTTTTTATGGGATAAAAGTCAACATGTGATTTAGTAACAAGTTTAGGTGATACATTTACAGAATTCACAGAATTTACAGAGCTTACACTTTACACACATAAATCTACATAAGTACAGTTTAAAGTATAACACTCGCGTAGAATAGTGATTAAAAACAGTATGAATGAATGACTGAAGGAAGGAAGGAAAGGATGAATGAGCGAGTGAATAAAAAAAGGTTGAATGAATGAATGGATGAATGAGAGGATGGATGGGAACTTTTTTTTAAAGGATAGCAGAATTGTAGCAGAAGCAGAAGCAACAGTTGAGCCCACGATCGCACAGCTCCGCTCAGACCTCAGACAGATTCAGGTAGATACATCAAGTTTTATAGGGGAAAAGCACATCATAGCACAATTCAGTTCAGTTCAGCTCAGCTCAACTCACAGTTCACTACAGCCATCCAACTGCCAATGCCAATGCAAAGAAAAGGAAAGGGCTACATACTACATACTACATGTGAGATTGAATTGCGATGCGGTAGGTAAATTTCAAATTGACTCGTCAACAAAAGGCGAGCAGTAGGATTTCAACAAGGATGAAGAATCCATGTAGATATTTCCATTATTATTATTATTATTACATAAATAAAAAGCTCAACTCTTGATGCTCTGTGCATTACGAGTTTGAGTATTTTGTATTTTGTATTTGGTACTTTGTATTTTGATGTGGGCTGTGTATAATGTTCCATTGTTGTTGTGGGCTGATGGCTGATGGCACAGAGTTTGGAGCTTGAAGATTGGAGTTTAGAGTTTAGTAGTTGTACTTTGTACTAGAATGTATTTAGTTGTAGCTACATTTGTTGTTGTTCTGTTTTCTGTTCCTCTTCAAGTTGTTTGATTGATGAATTCCCTACACGAATACATGTGTACATGTGTACACACACAAATAACACATAAAACATCCTGGGCAGTCTATCTCTCATCTGCTCACTCACTCTTTCACTCTTTTTCTCTCTCTTTCACACACAGTCTCTTCATCGTGCTGTTATGTTTTGATTTTTGATATAAAATACTTTGTATTCGTTCCATTCTACTCTACTCAGTTTCATTCTATTTTGTACAGTATTGTTAATAGCATTGTTAGTACAATGCGTTTTACCACAGTCTGTGCACTTTATCTTGTAATTTTCATGTAAATTGTATCGTAATACTCTTACTCCGACGCAACCTCAAAATTCAAAACAGGTAAACCATACACCATACAAATGAGTGAATACTGAATAGGCATCTACTAGTATTTAACAATGACCAATATATTACATTTCATCCAAGAGCTGAGTATTACACAAAATTCCATAACACAATAAATAAATACAAATACAAGTGCACATGTGCTCACTACTTTTGTATACGAATTATGCACAGTTCCCAGGTGATAAATAATAAGTTAGATCTGTCAGATTCAGATTCACAATGTCCAATGTTGGTTCTATATCACTATAAAACTTAAAATTCCAATCTGACACTCTGGAATTTTGCTTTGTTTTTTACATAGTAAACGTCATAACTTTTATACCCTCAATTTTTTATACACATGCCCGCACATTAGAATTACAGTAGCTTTTTTATCTTGACTTTTTTTGTTGCAGTCGCCCTATTATTTCCTGGCAAAGATTAGCCCTCATAAATTTTAAACATTAAAGACGTTTAAGATGTTGAATCTTGAATCTAGCATCTTAAGTCTAGAATGTAGAATCTAAACTGTACAGCTAACAGTAGAATAATAAAAATGGCATTTACAGTTTAGATTTGTTCTGGAATGCAGATCTGACGTCGACATATTTGTTTGATCTATTTATTATTATTTATTATTTTGAAATGGTCGTCTGTAGAAAAAAATGAAAGGCGCATAAACCTAATTCTCTTCCTCATTTCCTAATCCTGATCCTAAAGACGGGTCTATGTACTGGTATTAGTATTTGTATTTGTATTTGTTTTGATATTTGTTGGAACACGTTTCTATGATATTTTGTTCTGGCTTTGACTCGGCTTTTCATTTTCAGTGTCTGTTATTATTATCTCATTAAAACAGTCAGTGCACTGATCATCGATAGCAAAGTCAATATTTTAAGAGTCGCGTCATTGACTATTTTGTCTTCGTCTCAACTCCGCTCAACTTCTGACTCATCCAATCCAATCCAAAGTAAAGCAAAGCAAAGGCTTTCAAACTACAAACTATACTCTGAATTCTCAATGCTCAATACTCAAGTAAATTTATTTGATGTGACTTCATTTCGTTTCATCTGTCAATGAATCTTTCAGTGAATCAAAAGAACCATGACAAAAGATAGAAGACAGGAGGAGACGGAACGAGAAGGGAATTATCAAAGTGAGAAGGAGGATGGGTGAATATAAAAAATGTTGAGACTTTTTGCGACGTAGTAGAATCTAACGGCAGTATGAAAAGAAAAGGGGACATGAAAGAACGGTAACGGGTTACCTCATTTCATTTCTCATCTTATAAATGTTTGTATGCACATGTACTTCATATTATATGATGCATGCTTCATACAGTATAGATGGAATGTATGAGAGATTAGAGTCCTAGTTTGTTGGTTTATACATAGAGCTATTCATTTTCTATTTCTACAAGTCTAAGCACTGTATGTATGTAATGCACAATAATGCATGTACTATGTACTATGTACTATGAAGCAGTTTCTTCCCCGTTATTTCATTGTAGGAAGCTTCTCTTTCTTTATTTTATTTCTCACTGTGCACTGTGCACAAGTGTTACTTGAGCTTCTTTCATAATCTTGCTATTTACCATTTACCATTTACCATATTCTTATACCTTTCTTTTATTTCCTTTGATTTTTTTACATATATGGAGTTTACATGTATATACTTGACTGCATAGTTTTGAGCTTCAGCTGTGAGTTACGAGTCTATCCCGGTTTCACTTGCAACAATCTTACAGCAATCTTCAGTTACATGTATGACGATATTATTGTTGTTGTTGTTGTTGTTGTTTTTGTTTGGTTTGGTTTTTCTATCCCATTCAACGGCAAACACAGAAAAACATTGCAGTCACACCTGATATTTCATGTTATTCAGGTGAGGAAGAGTTGTACATTGTACTTTGGACTTTGTACAACAACTCTCACACACTCTCAGTGTGAGTGGAAAGGTAAAAAACAAAAAAGCAACCATGCACCACCACAACAATAAATGAACGTTCCCAGTTATTTAGCTACAAAAAATATTTAGCACACATTCCATACATATTTTTCTATTTACTCCCTTTTACAGCACAGCGCAGATTTGCAATGGCTGTTTACTGTTCACCGTTCATTGTGCCATATGCAATACATCATACATCATGCAGTTGAAATACAATCTACAATGTAGTAGATTTTTAATAATACCAAAAGACCAAAAGATGTCTATACGTACATGTATGAAAGTAATAAGAACCTCGGCTAACAACTAACAATAATAATAACAATCTGCAGTTTTGCACTTTTTCTTTTGTAGGCTACGACGCAGTTTGCGAATTCTAAATTTGCAATATAATTTTCTCTCCCTATGGTAGGGATAGTAGGTACATACATGGGGAAGTAAAAGATGGATCAGCTAACAGAATCAACATCAACATCAACATCAGCATCAGCATCAAGAGAATCAAGATCATTAGAAAAGGCAAGGACATTTTGAAAAAGAAGAAGGATACAGTTACCAACCAACGCTGAGATACAAGATACCAACTACGAACTACGAGGCACCGTTGGTGCACAACGCAATGTACAGTGTACAGTACATAACAACAATCAGGAGGTACGGGGTAGACGTAGAGCAGAGACCTGAGAGCTGCAAACTGCAAACTTGATGTATGTACAATGTACAATTTAGATGGATACATTCAACTCTCAATGCGGTAGTTAGATAGGAGATATTTAGGCAGATACAGTCGTGTGAAACCTCCTCCACTCTCAACATAATCATTACCCATACATACTACATACATGCATCTATAAAATCTCATGTTCATATTTATGTATTAATACTGCTGCAAAACCAAAGCTCTGTTCTTACTACTGATACTTTTTACTTTTTACACGGTGAGATCATGTAACAGTAATAGTTAATGGTTAATGGTGAATAAGTGGTACATTGAAAGTTGAGCTAAAATCTACTAAAAGTCTACCCACTCACAGATTTATCCCTGCAAAATACTATATATATTATATATCTGTATAAATAAATCCATGTATTTTAATGTAGAATTTGTAGGAAATAATACAGAGTTTCTCTTGCTCTCTCTCTCTCTCTATTAAAATAATAATGCACAATTTTTTTTATGTTTTCCTACTTTATATAAATAAATAAATAAATAAATATTATATTACACATGTTCTGCTTATGTAATAATCCTCATCAAATCATCATCTCCTATGCAATCAGTGATAAAAGACTAAACTCTAAATGCTTCATGTATCTAGCATGTGCAATATGCCTTCCTTTTTTCTTGAGATTTGAAGCCAAGTTAGTGTAGAATGTAGAATTTAGATGCAGAGGAAAATGATCTGTATGATATATATTTTGTGCATTGTATACTTTGTACGATATCAGTTATTCCTTTTCCCCTTGAAATATTATCTATATTTTTATTTTTATTATCATTATTATGGCTTGACTTGGCTTGGCTTTGCTTTGCTTCTATAGGATCATCATCCTCATCTTCATCTTTAAATCTCTGATCTCTGTACCATTTACTACTTACTTTTTTTTACATGAGATACTTTCTATATTAATCCACTACTCCTGTGTCAATCCTGACCATACTTAACTGCGTAAAAGTTGACTACCGTCTACTCCCTAAATATGTGTACTTTCACAGTACACTACTTTTATTATTACTGTTAGTACTTAATCCAGATTTGCAAGGACCAATTGCAAAAAGAACCTTGGGTTTATTTTCAGTTACATCTTTTCCATCGTTTCTTCCCCCGTCCTTCTGTATTCTGCATTCTGCATTCTGTGTACATTATACCTAGATGCAGAATAAAATCTAAATAAACAGATTGAACATGTGTCTATTTCCTATCCAAAGTGTAACTGTAAAGAATAATAATAATAATAACAAATGATAATTTTTCGTACATGATTTGTTCCCAATTCTGTATAAATTGTCATTTCTTAGCAAAGTCATCATTATTATTCATGTTGTTTTTGTTTACTACTTGAACTTTTTTAAAGTCAATACATAAAAATATAAAAGACGTTAGGAGAGAGATGGCATCATCAACAATTACTTTACACTTGAACTTTAGACTTTAGAACTTTTGACTATGTCAACTCCAACTTGAAAGTCAACGTTCAACGTCAGCCCTAACTTGAAGAACGTCAGTGTAAATACTACAAATGTAAAGATTAATAGTTTTGTGACCGTCATACAAACAATGCGTCAGTATTCATACTCAGTATTTAATAATATCTATTGTGCATTAGATTATACAGAATTCTTTAGTATACAGCACACAATAGAATACAACGCCTTCACCTGAGATGTGAGACCTGAGACCTGAGATCATCGTCGCAGTATGCAGTAGATATGCTGTATCTACTACTTGCTTCTTGGAACTTCTTGAATGAGCAATGAGCATTGAGCATTCAGAATTGAGCGTGCATTTGAGTGAGATGAGGCCACATAGTGCAGACGATGACTCATGATGGAAATATCTACACATTTTTTTCAATTGGGAAAAAGAAACGATTCAAGTCGAAAAATCATGAACAAGTTCATGGCTCAAAACATTACAAAAGTATGTATAATGTCTCTAAATAGCTCTCCATATTATGTATTATGTATACATGTAAAAATTAGAGGCAAAGTATTTGTTGTTTGTATTTTTATCAGTTTTTAAAATTCCTGGATGGATCCGATATTTTTGGAAAAAAATGAGTTTAAGATACAGCATGTAAAAATGTACAATGTACATATGATTATTGAGGCTACGGAAGTTTAGATTATTTACAATATGCAACATGGTATTTATAAATATAAAGCCACTAAAAAGAAAACTGGACATGCTCGTCTAAAAGTAGATTGAGGATTTTTATGCCTCGAGGTTCTATATATAGTTCATAGTCCAAGAAAAGTAACAATACAAAATGTACAATGTCGTCTTAAAATGACAAGGACAATCACAATCACAATAAGTAAGAGCTTTGACAACAAAATTCCCCAATGGATGGAATGACCAAGTCCGGGTTTGGAATTTGGAATTTGGAATGCGTATGTCCATGTTAAGAGAAGGGGCCTTAAAAAGGTTCTTGGTTTTCTAAACGTGAATATAGCTGATATTCTGTGTGTATTACAAGAGTGTGTGCTTTTATACATGGAAAAACGTATAATGTAAGGATCGGAAGGGAAAAGCTACACTTTGTAGCTACATTTTGATGGTCTAATGGAGATTATCTCATTCACATTATGACATAAGTCTGGTCTGATCCTCTCCAATTCAGTCAATTCCGTCTTCTACTTTGTACGTTGTAGCTAGGTGAATTCCATTCCTTTGAGGCATAAAGATGAAATTCTTTTTCATCTTCCCTCTTGTTTGGGTTTCTTGTCTTTTCTCGGTATAAAAATGACTGTTTCCTCTCAACACACTCGTACTGATATTTGCATTCATTCTCTCCCTCTTTTTATTTCGTTCTTCTACGCATTCATTCCGCATAACAGGAGTATCTAAAACAGTCTAGATTCTTGAGTATTGAGTATTGAGTCTCGAGTCTCGAGTGATATTTTACAGAGAGTGTCAATAAATTTCTGGAAATTCCTTAGCCATGTCACAAGTTTGGAATTTGTTTTCCTTATAGATACATCTAGCCTAGTTTCTTGTTTCTCGTTTGGTAAGTCCATGTCAATGCAATTATTATTATTATGCAATTGTTTTCAATCTCGTTGGTCCCATGACCTTGCATTTCATCTTACCAAATTATAGGTTGATATTGGTTTTGGTTTTGCTATTGGAATGAATAAAAGTAATTAGAATAAAAATTTCATTTGCATGCAACTTGAAATGAAAGAAAATGACTCACAACTCGAGGACTCGGAGTTAAATATTAAATACTATCGACTATCGACTACCGACAACTGACTCCAGTACTAATAGAAGCTCAAGTATCTACTCGTGTATTTTTGAGTGTGTGTACATTGTACATTGTAAATGGCATTGTTTTAGGAGCCGTAAGTGGTTTTTTATTGTCTCATTATAGTGTATTTTTTTAGTCTCGTGTAGTGTGTGTGTGTGTAAGTCAGAAAGTCAAAAAGTCAGTGTAGGTATGCGTGCATGTGTACAAAATGTACATGTGGAAATATGTAGACAGAAGTGTAATATTTATGTTAGCTACTGTTACTTTTAGAGGAGAACGTCAAAGGCTTCCAAAGGAATAGGAATGAATGAGATATGAGACGTTGTTCGTTTGTACTCGTAGTCGTACTAGTGAGTACCAGCACGGGCAAGTGAGAGAGAGAGAGTTGAGAGAGGAAGCATTGTGGCGTCGATGGACACTAAAATATAAAATGTGGTCGGATTTTTTGACCTTTGCTCCCCATATTAATTATGATTACTAGGATTATTATTATTATCAGCATGATTATTATCATGATGACGAAAGACAAGAAGACGAAAACGGTTCATAAAAATTGCAATTTGAAATTTGAACACTCTACATTGTACATTGTACACACACACACACATATTACACATGCACAATTTGACATCAACAACAACGCACAACATATCCCATCCCATCAGTTGAGTGCATGTACTCTCATTCATTATAAAATGAAGAGGATGCAGTTTTTTTTACCTACACACTATATGTATACATGTTTTTCATTTTTGTTTTTATCCTCCATTCAACCATTGACTCACCATCCCCATTTCCTAGAAATCTGTCGTCATCATCCTCATCCCATCATCAACATCAACATTAAGAATCAAGATAAATACTTTTTAGGCTGTATTAAGTATATATGTCATTATATGATATCCGGTCCAGTCTCGTTTCTATAGCTATACTGGAGTGACTCCTCTGGCACTGGCGACTGGCGACGACGGTTATGTGAAATATCCATATCAATATCAATATCAAGATCCAAAATTAACATGCAAACAGAGAAAGAGAATTGTTCATCGATGATGTCATACTCGTCTGTACACTGTACACATATGTATAGTTTTACATTACACAATGTACGCGACATGTTATTAAAGTCATTAGTAGTTATGATGTAATGTATACATGTGCAGCTTGTGGACATAAAAACAGAGTTGTTATTTCTTTAATGTGAACTAGAATAAAATAAAATAAAAATGGATTAGAAACAAAAGTGAACCATCTGCACATCTGTGTCTTTGTATTTGTCTGTGTCTGGGTTTGGGTTTGCTCATATCCGTTATATTGTACTATGAACTATGGAGAGTTTTTTTCTTACACACACTGTTAATTTCCTTCCTTTGGATCTGAATCTGAATTCGGTTAAAGATTTAAAAAAGATGGGACAAGGATTAAAGAGTAATTAAGTTAATCCTCCCACTATATTCAACATTAAAATCACGACCCATTACCCATTATCCTTTTTAAAAGCAGAAAGAAGCAGAAATAACCAGTTTTTACAAGTACAAAGAAATTTCGGCAGTTTCGGATTTTTCAGTCAAAATGGTTAAAGTATGTGCAAATTCACATTTCTTATCTATTCATGTTGCAGTGATGGCTTACAGAAAGAAGGAAGGAAGACAGACATGCTTCATTTATTTATTATTAAGCTAGTCTCAAATCTCAAGTCTTCAAGTTTCAAGTCACAAACGTGAGTCTTCAGTCGCTATTCGCTATGTCTATTTCACGCTGCATGCAAATCCATTTTCAGACTCTAAATAATTCCAGACTAATAATGAGTTTGAGATAATCAAAGAGTTTTGTTACAAATGTAGGTCTAGATGTTTGAGTGGGGGGTTGAATGCAGAGGTATAAAAGTAGTGTGGAATATGATGCAGATAGATTGAAGATTGATCATATGAATGAATGAAAAAGATAAAAGAAAAGTTATCATGTATGCATGTAAGTACATTTAGGCTATATCCAGCTACAAAAGTTGGTAAGTAGTGGCAAACTTGCATGTGATAAAATGCAGGAATGGATCCAGTGAATGAATAAAACCATGAAAGCATTTCAAAAGTTGGGCAGGCAGAGGAGTTGTACAGTACACATTACACATAGTAAAAGAGTAGGCTGTAGACTGTGGACTTGTAGATAGGAGATACGATGTGTTCTGTTTCCTATGAATAAAAAGTGTCACGAGCTTTTACGTCTTCTGTCGCTTTGACCTACATTCCAATTCCAAACTACACATAGTATTTACTTCTCCGCATACACCAGAACCAGAACCAGAACCAGCATTCACGAGCATTCAACATTCAAGTTGAGACTTGAGCAACTCGCCTCCACTACTTACACTTCCTCACTTACAACCAGTCTAGTATACTAATAATAATATGCACTTAATCCTTTTGCACTGCAGTACAAAAACAGTTACTGCACAAAAATACGGTAGATACATCTAACAATTTTAAGTACTACTTTTTTAAGTAGTTGGGTCGAGGAGAAAATCAACTTTGCCCCCTTTTCATTACATGTTATAATATCATTTTGATTTTTTTGGATCTTGTTCCTTCATTTTAGGTTAGAGTCATGAGTCTAAAAGGAACCTCTAAAAGGAACAAAATTAACGGAAATAATGTACAATCATACAAGTTAATGCTAGAAACATTTTCTCTAGGGAACTTGAACTCCAAGTCAAAATCAAAATCAAAATGTGTAACCAAGAACTCAATATAAAATTGGGTTAAATGTTAAATATATGTAATTTCCTAATTTCCCTTGACTTTTTGATTTCTTTCACGGTAATGTTTTTTAAAAGAAAAGTGATGACAACATGTGAGCTTTCACATCCATCCATCCATCCATCCATCCATACGGATCCACGTGACTTTTACTTTCAACTCTTCACCTACGCAGTCATTACTTTCTCCACATCTGTCTTTATTTGTGTTGCTGTTTCGGATTCGGATTCTATTTCGATGCATCCATGGCCTCCAACTCCTCTCTCTCTCTCTCTTTCTCTCTCTGTCGTCCTCTGTTTTCTCTTCCTTTTACTTTCACCAATGTTTTTACTCTTTTGATTCAGGCATATGTGTGTCTCGGTGTTTGTGTGTGTGTGTCTGTAGCACAGTAAAGCATCTGTATTCTGGATAGATACGTAATATACGACCTTTATATCAATTTCCTCGCCTTCCTCTTTTTCCTCCTCCACATTTGTCCTAGAAAAGAAAATAAATAAATCAACTCTGCTAAATGTCACCATAAATTTTTCAACATATGCTTAAACGTCTAAACGGTAAATGTCTATATATGAAATGAAAATGAATCTTCTCTTCTTTTCTCCTGTACATTTGCTTTTAAATTTGAATGTGGGTGATGCTGATAGTTGTATTTACTGATTATATTGTTGTATTTTCTGTAGATATCTATATTAAATATTGAAATATGAGTGGAAATAAGTCATTTTACTGTAATTGTGTAATAATAATAATAAAAATAACAATAATATTAGGGTTTAAGGAGGAAATGTAACATATGTGGAAAAAGTAAAACGTAAAAGCATCAATGGCAAGAGAAGAGAGTTATTCCGTAGGTTGGAGACCGCAGATTGTAAACTGCAGATTGTTTAACTTTGTATGGCGCACGTTGTCAGCTTTTGAATTACGTAGGTCACATTCCCATCACCGCAAATACTGCCATTTCATCTCACATTACAAAAGTGTCTACATCATGTATTATGTATTGTGTAGGAAATAGTGGCAGGAAATAATCCAGACTCTACCGAATAAAGGACATTATTAAAAATCTCTGGAGAGGATTACTTAAAAATAGATACTTTCAACTACTGGAATCTGTAATGGAAAATGGAGGCGTGGAGGGTTTTACTAACCAGTACGTGGTGCGTTTATGCCTGTAGCTTGTAACTTGTAGTAATCTCACGTATGAATACTGCATATCAAATATCAAGTATCAAATTTTCACAACTTGAGCATTGATCAAAAGTCCTAGTTGCAGGAATTTTCTCACTTTTCCAGGAAAAAAAAGACGCAACAAAGACTCCATATTTCTTTTTCTCAAGCCTGGATTTTGAAAATATGCATTTTACTACACGTGCTTTTCCTTATAAAACAAAATATGATTCTCAGAATTTTGAATTTGAATTTTAATTTTAAATGATTCAGTATAATCACTCACAAAACAATAATAAATGTGTAGGAGGACCGGATGATAAAACGGTAAAAGACCGCCTTCGACATTTCGGAGGAAATTGTGCCAAACATGTATAATTTTTCTCCACACAGGAATATATAAGTTAGTGTATGCTGTGTACACTGTACACAGTACGCAATGTACAATTTACAGTGCACAGTGTATGATGTACACGTGCCTTTATGAATGTTTACATAAGGAAGGAATTCAAAAGACAAGCGTTGAATAAAACAATTAGATGGGGAATCGTAGGAAAACTCCCGAGTGGCACTTGAGTGGGCGTTCCTCTTTCCCTATGCTCTACTTACTGCTCCTCTTCTTTTGCTCCTTATGTTTCCCTTTTCCCTCCTTTTCCCTTACGAATAGCAAAATCAAAATATTAGATGAAAGAGAATTGCAAAACAAAAATGCTTCCATCCGCATTCAATTATTATTTATGTATGTATACATGTAAAACTGGGGAAAACTACTAATTTCTCGCAATAAAATAAGTAGTTATCTTTATGCTCAAATCCTCAAGAATTTACTTTGAATCATAATCCACAAGTTTTAAAGCTATGCATTACAAAAAAATCCAACCCAATCCCATTCAATTTGATGGACTTTGTGTCTTTTCTATGCATTAATTAATTTTCTACAGATAAAATATAATGTTTTTGAAAAAATGTAATCTTTTAATGGTTTATTCCAATTTCTTGGAACTTTGACATTTTGCTTTTTATGAGGAATAAAAAACTACCACAACAAAAACAACAAGTTTAAAAGTGTGTGACATTGAGATTTGAGATGCACATGTTGTGCGTGTGGGTTACCATGTATTATGTGCATATCTATTCATTTACAGCTTCCTCACATTTGTCGGTATTCGGTATTTATGGAGAGTTTGTGAGTTTTGTGACTGGTACGGTACCGTTAGTGCTTATGTGATGGTGTGCTGCTGCCTTTTTGAACTTGCATTCTCAATGCTCAATGTTCAATGTTCACTGTTCACGCATTCAAAATATGAAGGAATAGGTTTTATGTAATGACGTCAATCCATTTCATTCATATTCAATTGAGCTTCTTCCTTCTCCTCCTTAATACTCTTTTTCCTCTTCTTCTTATTCTTCCTTTGGCGTCTTCTTTTTCGAATTTGTCTTCGTTTTCTGCTCCTTCTGGAGCACTTTAACGGAAAGATGAACAACATGTCGAAAAACTGTACACTGTACATTGTACATTGTGTGGGTAAAAAACACTGTGCTCAGACTTTCACTCAAGCTTTTATCCTACTTAACTTGATCTCTCTCTCTCTCTCTCTCTCTTTGTATCTATTTTTGCTTTTCACACTGCGTCAGTTTTCACTCTACATTTCCAATTTATGGTGACATGGATACGAATTCCTGCAATGTGTCCTGTAGTTTGAATTGTGGATTGTACTCAGTACCAAAATACTTTGGCTTTCACGAGTCAAAGCCAAACGCGGAGTAGATTCAGTTAGGTACAAAAGCATAAAGAAAATGAGATTTTTGGCCATATGTGACTAAAAAGAAACCTCTCCGCCCTCAATACCACTCCACAATGCACAGTGCACAGTGAAAAGTGTCAACAGGTTCTTTCTTTACTCGTATTTCTTACTCTATTTTGAGCGTCCTCATTCTTGCACATTGTGCAGTGTGAAATACTGGATTTGTCTCCATCATCTCTATTTTTATTTTTTGATATCTATTATTTTTTTGCCCTTGCCATCACAGTCTGAATTCGTGCTATCAGAATTCATCCCATGACAGGAAACGCGTGTATATCAATATCGGATTATAGATTATGTGGTTACGGGAAATTATAATGAGTTTATCATGATATATTTTACTATAATATATAGTGCTTTGAGTTTCAAGGAAGAAAGTGAAGGCTTATAGTTTATAGTATTTTTAAATGTCATTTAAATATTTGTTTTAAGACGAGTCGTACTTTTGTACCACTTTGTCAGACTTTGACTATCACGTATCAATTGTATGACCAGCTTCCGAGAAAAACAATAGTGTATTTCCACTCTTCATTTTTTTTATTTCATTCTTTGATGTTGTGAGCAAAAGCCGTGCTATTAGCTATTAGCTATTAGCTAATGCCATGTAAATTTTACTTTGTACATTGTACAGTGCAGTGTAAACAACAGGATGAAAACGTACAAGGAAATTTATTACATAATGTACGCACATTGTCTAGTAATAAAGTTTTGTGCAGTATACAGTGCATAATATTTCATGTGTTTTGCGTTTTTCCCTCTGTTACTTTGGTTGGTCTTTTTGATTAATTGTCTTGTTTTGGCACTAGTTTTCCTCCAGCAGTAGTACATAATGAGGAACAGTAATTATTATTATTGTTGACACTCCTTAACCACATGTGACACGTGGAGAAACAACGGTAGTACAATGTGTAATAACTGCTGCTGACATTGAAATTGACAAATTAAACGGAAAGTATGTACATGTTTTTGATAGTTTCAATTTGAAATTCATTGTAATTGTATTATGTAATTTATTGTAAAAACCCTAGTAAATATTTGCATTTACCCCAAAAGGAAAACGAAAACACGGCGTGCACTTTTTTCCCACATGTCTCAAGACTCAAGACAGAACTGTCGTATTGAACGTGGTGTTTTTCATCCGGCTCGCAAACTTTGCTGTCATCTGAATGAAACACCATTACAGTTTGTAAATAATAATTGTCATGTGTCTTCCTTGAAGTTTGTAAGGTTATAAAATTGGCAATCGGCAATTGCTTGAATTAATCGGTGATGCCAAATACCAAATACCAGATCCTTGTGGTAACTTGTAATATAGTTTATTAAACTAAACCAAACTGTTCTGTATCGTTATGTATCAAACATTACTTATTACATCGATTAGATTTTGTCTGTAAACTGTAAACATGGAATAGGTGTAAAAAAAATACATGATATTTTTGGATTCTGGCCGACTAACGGGAATCCTGTAGCATATCACAAGAAAAAAGAAGGAAATGTACAGGAAGACAAGATGTGTTGAAATACAAATTGTTTCTTAATACTACACATTTTACTTTATGATATTTTGCATGTAGAAAGGAAAGTTGTACGTTGTAAACTAAAGCTAGTGATTGCACACTGCACACACTACATAATAAAGTTTGATAAAACCCAATCATAAATTGGTTTTGCTGTTTTCTACATTTCCCTACATTTGTAAAATGTAGCAGCAAAATGATAAATTGACTTTCAAAAAACCATGTTCCAAGCTCCAAACTCCACGCCGTTCCTTCTCTCACTTTTTCGCAAAACCTTCACAAATTGTAATGAAAGGAAAATCTTGATCTATTATCATATATCAAATACGAAATATCAAATACCAAATGTACATGTGATCTAGGCTTTGCAGCTTACAATGGTCTACATTTTCTAGATTTGTGATACTATTCTATATTCTCTCTACTTTCGATTGTAGTTGTAGTTGCAGTTGTAGAATATACTTTTGTATATAGTACATGATGATACGCACTTACCTACTTAACGCGGAGCACGAGGAAAGAAGAAACGTGGATTGTGGAAAAGGGAAGAATCTGTAACATAAAAACACACACTTGTACAGTGCATGGACTACAGACTACAGACACACGCGTAACATGCATATATAGGTATACACAGAACTTTTGTGCGTATTACGCAGTGTTTTTAAACTTGGCTACATAAAGTTACATGATACAATAAAGACAGGGATATCTTATCCAAATGTACAATATTATATTATATATTCTACCCATATTTTAGTATACAAACATACTGCAATACTGCATGTTGAATAGTGGCTACATGCGGCTGTTTATTCAGTTCCTATGCTCAATTTCATATGTAGGCCAAACTCGTGGACAAAATGTAGGGAGTTCCTATACATATATTGTATGCGTATGGTTTATGGCTTATACTTTATACTTTTATACTTTATAGTGTCTGCAAGTATGCAGTCAGTCTCCCAGATGAAACTAGTTTAATCGGTCGGAGTGTTCTGATATGTTCCACCATGTCCTATTCTCTATTCTCCATTCTTCCTTTTCCATTCTTCTTTCTGTATTCTGTATTCCGCATACGCACAATCATTGATCAAAATCTCAAATGTCCTCCATCAATACTTCTAAAGTCTGCAATCAATTCACCTCTAAACTTTACAGCTAAAAATACAAGACTTTGAGCAAATGAGTCGTCAAGTCAAAGCTCAAAGCTCAAAGCATCAAAGGAAACAAAAGCAAGGTGTAAATATCAAATTGACTTTGGAAGTGCTCATTTAGCTTTCTCTTTCTATCTTTTATACTGGATTTTATTATACCAAAGTTGAATCATGTCAGAATTTGGAATATTCAGAGCTGGAATTTTAAATGACATGAGATTTATACAGTATTTTTATATTCAGAATTCAGAATAGTTAAAAGCTGTGTAAATTGTAAATTGTAAATGGAGGTAGGCTTACCAAGTTTAGCTGAAAAATTAGACCCAGCCGGGGTGTACAATGAGTAATAAATAAAGAATAAAGAGTGTGCAAATTTCTTGCACTTTACACTCTACATTCCACCTTTCAAAACCAATCCATTTTATCCGCATCATTTTATTTATTTATTTATACGAGATTCAGTACAGGGATCTCTAGGAAATTTATGAAAGAGAATGTGATGTTGTTGCACTTTGTAACTTGCAAATTTGCCCACCACTACACTCTGGTTTACAATTTCCTCCTCCTTTTTATTTATCTCTATATGAGTATGATATTTATATTGATTCTGGGTTTAGGGAAACGAATGGTGAATGGGCATAAAAATTACTACAATCAGCAGGTAGTAAACAAAATGGGATTTACGATGAGGATGGCAAAAGACAAAATTCCTTGTTATTTATTTATTGCTAATGTGTAAAATCTTGAGATTCTTTTTACAATGATTCAATATTATGGATATAGATATTGATATGGATATTTGGATTCTCTATATGATTTATTAGCAACAGCAGCAGGTTCATCCTAGTTTTTTTTATTCTCAGCCTCATTCCATTTCAAATTTCAACAGGCGACCGTGAGAAACTCCAGAACTGGTCTGTACACTAAACACTGAACACTGAACGTTGAGCACATTAATATGCATAGGAGATTGAGGAGCAGTGAACTCAACGACTAAACACGTACAAAGAACACTTGTGTTATGCACATTCCTGATTTTTCTATATGTACTCTTGTAGGTTGTAGATTGTAGTACTTGTTACATGATACGTGATACAGTTCCTACACTACTAGTTTTATACAATACACCATATCTATAATCTATCGTATATATATCGTAGAGCAGACAGGAGAGGAGAATTTTTTTTAGACACATATGGAATATTATTTCAATATTCATTTCCCTCCATTCATAAATAAACAAATATCCAAATGACTTGACTAATACTGCCAAATATTCTCACATGGTTCAACTCCATACTGTCAATATATTATGATATTTACTATGCTGTAATGTGTGGTGATACATATGGGGGAAAGATGTGTATCCGAAATCAGGAATGTGAATAGTCAGCTCAAGGCTGTGCAAGTGCATTTTCCTTCTAAAGTTGCAATTTCTCAAGTTCCAAGATCCAAAACTCTAGACTCTAGACTCTAAATTCAAGACTCAAGACAGAATTTGAGACAGCTGGCTGAATCTGTTTTCTTCTCTCCTCTTGGATTTCCATGCCATGGTGCAATATAATATGAGGAGTAAGTAATAAAAGTTTCTGGTTTCTATCAAAGTTGAAGTTTTCCCTCCTTTTGCGTTTCCTTCAAATAACATCATATAGCAATAGCAAGAGAGTGAGATGCACCAACATGAAAGCTAGATACATCGTGTCAAAAAGAATAGACAGCCTCCGTCAAACACTTGCACGGAGACGGAGAACACGGAGAATGAGATTGACCTCAAAGAGTTACCAAAGAGTACAACATATTTACCATGCTGTGGAACATTATGACTACGTCTTGTCTTAATGTCTTGAGACTTGAAGTCTTGAAGTCTTGAATCTTGAATCTTGAGTTTATGTCTAAATCCCTTTCAAAATCTAAATTTATTGACTGGTTGACGGACTTTTATCATATTACCATAACAATCCTGTACATTACACATAATACATACTATAAATACCTTATTAAGGTTTATGAATGGCAAATGCTTCTGTGCATTTTTATACTCTGTTTGAAATAGTGGATCCCACCGTAGTTACCTTTTGTCTATTTTGAGGAAAGAAAAGCCTCTATTAAGAAATATCTGTAGTAGAATCAGAAATTATAAGGAGTAAAGAAAGTAAATTCTGAAATATTTCAAGAATTCTTATCTTGTTTCAAAAAATAACAATACAGTGGATAATAATAAGCTTTGTGTAGTATTTGTAATCTATATTTATTTCAATTGAAACATTTGTATTAAAAACGTCGACGGCCTTAAACATTTAATGTAAAATATACCTTTGATACTTTTTCACTTTCTCCAAAAGAATTGACTTGTCTGTTGTCTGTTGTGAAATAGTCAGAATTTTGATAGCCCATGTAAATATTATCCATAGATGTATTTGGGCACTATTTCACTCGGTTTATCAACAAGAACCAACTGACAATTTATAATAATAATAATAATATTGAGGTTACGTGCCTTTAAATTGTATGTAATGGGCATGGAAGATGGAAGATGGAATATCAAGTATATGTACAATACACAAAGTAGAGACAGCAAAACCACAGGGAGAACGTCAACTCATTTTTAGGAAGCGAAGCTGCCTATTGCAATCCTCGTGTCCGTCTGTCTGTGTACAGATTGAGTCCGCTTTGCGTCGACTTTTAAACTCGCCATCTAGCGGACAAATTTGTCAACTCGACGG
>JAQGBI010000310.1:0-18897 GCA_034698325.1 Sminthurinus elegans | reverse complement strand
TTTTGCAATCATGTAGGCATAATGTCAACTCAAAAAGATTTTGTCTTCATAAAGTTTCGTTTAGCAGGAGCAGAGATCCAGAACAAAGATTTTGAATCCTATGTGTTTTTTGTCCGGACTCACCTGGTTTTACGGTAACTAATTTTTGTGCTGTTGTTTATAATTAATTCCACATTTAAGCTTATTTAAGTTGAAAAACACCTCTGAAATCTGTGTATTTTTGTAAAAAGAATCTAGTGCATCAAACGTTTGCACTTAAAACACGAGATGAGCCAAAATAGGCAAAAAGAAGGACAGATGATGCACAGTTGCACCCTCTGTCCTTATTCAACCAGGATTCTGGCAAACTACAAATCACATGTAAATGCTCACTCGAATGAGAAGCCCCTCAAATGCCCCGAATGCCCGTTCAAGACAAAAAGCAAAACTGGCGTCAAAACTCATTTAAAACTTGTCCATCTTCTTCGATCGCCTTCTTCTCGTCCTTTCCCGTGTCCAGAATCTGGATGCAACTACGCCGCAAAACAAAAGTCAACTCTCAAACAACACTCAAAAATCCACTCGAATGAAAAACCATTCGTTTGTTCTCAGCCAAACTGCAACTACGCCGCAAATGCAAAGGCACACTTGACAATTCACTCTAAAATTCACACTGGAGAAAAACCGTTTGCCTGTCAATTTGAGTCCTGTTATTATGCAACGACCAGTTTAAGCCATCTTGTGGAACACACGAGAATCCACACAAAAGAAAAACCATTCAAATGCCATGAGCCGAATTGTCAATATTCAACGGCTCGCAGTAGTTATCTCAAACGACATCAACTCACGCATCGTCCGGAAGAGGGCAAAGAATTCCCATCATTTTCATGTCCACTTTGTGAACACTCCACAAAAAGTAAACAATACCTCTCACTTCACATCAAACGACACACGCTTGAAAAATGCTTCAAATGTGACGAGCCCAATTGCAAGTTTGAAGCCGGAACAAAATATGAAAGTGAACTCCACAAAATTGTTCATTCTGATGAAAAACCTTTTGCTTGTTCATTTGAATCCTGTGAATTCCGATGTAAATTGAAGAGCACTCTTTCCGGGCATCTGAAAACACACAGTGACGAGCGACGTTACAAATGTGAACTTTGTCCATTCCGAGCAAAAATAAGAAGTACCGTTAATCGCCATTTAAAAACTGTGCATTCTGACGACCGTCCTTTCAAATGTACAGAGCCACAGTGCGGTTACGCAGCGAAGCAAAAAGGCAGCTTAAAAATCCATCTTTTGACTCATGTGAAAATGTAGGACTTTTCTTGTCGACTGCTTATTTTTTTTGTGTGTAAAAATGTTTTCAGCTGATTTTAGATCAAAAGGATGTAAAAACATTATAAAAAACTTTAACTATTTAATGGTCGAAATAAAAACGGTGGTTTTAACTGACAATTGTACAAACACAACAAACGGGCACGCCGTTTTAAAAATAAATGTATCAAAACAATTTCACTCTCAGTTCCGTTCTGTTGTAGGTCAAAAACTCGCATCCAACAACAAATACCGTAAACCTCCAAATAGTTTACCTGCAGATTTTATAAAAGCTTTGGATGTATTTTACGCTTCCATGGAATGGGCGGAGTTTTATTTACTTATTTATGAAGCTGTCGAAATTTGTGCGAAAATAGAGTACACAAAACCAGTGAATAAAAGAATCTGTTTGATACAAATGATAACAATTAGCACCGGTTCAAAATGCATGTTTGACGCTTTAGATACCTCCAACGCTACAGACTTTTCTTCATCTATTTTCTCATGCTCGTCTTCAACTTCATTGAAAGTGAAATGTTGTGTATCGTCTGTCTTTAGGACATTCTGAATAAAGTAGTCGAGAGAAAAGTTAGACTCCATTAACTTCAGTAATGAAACTGGATCAGATTGCATAAAAAAATCAATCGGCGTTCAAATCATCACGAATTAAAAATAGTAAATCCAATTAATTTCGTGGTGAAAATGTTGATATTTATGTGCCGCAAAACTCCAAGGAAACAGAACAGAGCTATTTAAAACTGAATTAAACTATTTTATCCCATTCCTAAAAAATCTAGCTTCAGAATCCGCTTTGCTTTTCTCGGAAAAACAAGTGTACGGAATTTAAGCTGTTGTTTGCCTTTCACTTTGTCCGTACTTCAAACAAACTTTTTCTGTGCACTGCGAATTCATATGAGTTGTTTTTGTGAGAGACAAAAATATTTAACCCGTTTTCATCTGAAGAACTTTGATTCGCAACTTGAAGCTCTTTTGAACTTGAATCAACAAAGATTTACTCTTTTAAGCAATTATTGAACCAAAAATTAACTTGGAACTCAGAAGGATTGAATTGTATTCAAGTTTAGCCGCTTGTTTGCTTGTGCATTTGTTGATGTCTTCTCAAATTGTTGTTGGTTCCAGCTGCGGAATAGCAGCTGACAAAAACATCAACTTTGAACGTGAGCATAAAAATTGTTTCAAGAACAAGCAATGAAATTGCGGTTTAAGAAATGATATAAATTTTGAAGTAACATAAAAGTTATAGTTGCATCGTACTGTTATTTTTGAATAGCTTTTTAAGATCCAGTAAATGAAATTTCTTAAATGCTACAGTTCACAAAATTCCTGGAAATATTTTAAATGGCGTCAAACTCTTTTATACCACCCAACAGTAAATTTAAGAGTATATTTTATATGAATGTAAGCTGTATCTTAAAACTGGGAGCAAACTCAAATATTTTTTAGAACGTTGACATGAGAAAAGAGAAGGGAAATTCCTGGATAAGAAACAAATGGATTATCCACTTTTGGATTTGTAAAATTCTGAGAAAAAATAAAAGAAATTATTTTGTAGCATAAATAATAATTTTGTTAATCCTTGAGTATTTAACAACTCCGAAAATGTTGTCGTCAAGGTTATAAACTCTGTTTTAGCAAATTTAGCTAAAATTAAATAAAAATGTTAAATGTGCATGCAACAGTCCGCTGTACAGGTGTATTTAGAAACTTCAAAACGTAAATTGGTCAACATGCATGAAAATGTTAAACGGCGTGCAAATCGTCGCAAGTCCCAAATATTTTATCCGCGTAATTTCATGTGAAAATGTACGTATTTCTCAGCAAGAAAACTCTAAAGCAGCAAAGCAGCAGGAATATTTGTTATTCAAGAAAGCATTATAATCCCATTCCTAAGAAACTTTGCTTAAGAATCGACCTTTGCTTTTCTTGGAAAACAGATAAATAAGATTACAACTGTTAGCCTTCGCAAGCCTTTCACTTTGTCCATTTTGAGCCTTTTCACAAACAACAAGCAAGTTTTTAGTGTGAGTTGCGAGTGGATTGGCTTTGACTTGTAAGAGACAGAAATATTTAAAACAGTTTCAATTTAAACCTTGTTCAGAACTCTTACACTTTTCATTGCAGTTAAACCAAGGAAAGTGTGCATTTTGGAAACTGACTTGAGTTATATTCTGGTCGAGTATTAAATCTTGAACTGTTTTATTTTTCTGAATCGTAGTGAATTTACAAAAAGTCATGTACGAGAACCATCAAAAGCGTCCTTGCTTTAATTATCTTTTATTTTTAATTAATTCCAACTCCAAGTCTTGAAATTCAAAATCCTAAAGGCAAATTACATTTTTCACATTCTAGTTCATACCAGCCTCCACATTGTGACAATTTCAAATAAGATCAAGTGACTCCGCCGAGACCAATAAAATATTTCATGCTCAACTTTTTTCTTCCACGTATTACACATTGAGCTTTGCTCATTTTTTCTAACATTTGTGAAACAAGGAAATTCAGCCTCTTGACCTCTGATAAAAATGAGACCGAAGGATGACAAGTCTAAACGAAATGCAATACAGAACAAATGCGCCCTCTGTCCTTATTCAACTAGATTTATCCACGACTACAAACGTCATTTGCTCACTCATTCCAATGAAAAGCCATTCAAATGCACCGATTGTCCCTACAGAGCAAAAGATGAAAGCAATGTCAACCGACACTTTAAACTTGTGCATCTTCTGAAATCACCATCAGCACCTCGACCTTTTCCATGTCCAGAGTCTGGCTGCAACTACGCTGCAAAACTAAAAGCACAACTCAACAAACATTCCACAATACACTCGGGTGAAAAATCCTTCTTTTGTTCCCATACCAACTGCAATTATTCTTCAAATCAAAAAACACATTTTATTCGTCACACTCGAATTCACACGGGCGAAAAACCGTTCGTTTGTCAATTTGAATCCTGTTCTTATGCCGCCACATCTTCAAATCACCTTCAAAATCACTTGAGAACCCACACAAAAGAAAAACCTTACAAATGCCCTGAGCCAAATTGTGAATATTCAACGACCACAAGTTCCAGTCTCAAGCTTCATCATTTGACTCATCATTCAAGAGAGCGCGAAGAACAGCCTTCATTTTTATGTCCGCTTTGTGAATATTCCGGGAAAAGCAAACAACTTCTTTCTCATCACGTCAAAATTCACACGCTCAAAAAATGGTTCAAATGTGACGAGCCCAACTGCAATTTTGAAGCCAAAACAAGAATTCAAACGAAAAATCATAAATTAACGCATTCTGATGAAAACCCGTTTGCCTGTTCAGTTGAATCATGTGAATATCGTTGCAAACAGAAAAGTAGTCTTTCGCATCATTTGAAGACTCACAGTGAGGAACGACGGTACAAATGTGAGCTTTGTCCATTCGGAGCAAAAACAAGACAATCTGTCACAAGTCATTTAAGAAATGTGCACTCTGACTCGAACTTTCGGCCATACAAATGCCCCGAGGCGGACTGTGATTTTACAGCCAAAAGTAAAGCTAGCCTGAAAAATCATCTTTTGATTCACAATGGAGAGAAAACCGACTCGTACTCAAATGCGGACTGCGATTACAAATCTGTTCGATCGCAAACTGCAAGGCTGTAAAAGCGAGAAGATGCCATGAGAATTGATCTTTGAGGGTCCAAAAAACAAAACCTGAGGTCGATTAATTCAAAGTTGCTCAACTCATCTTGTAGAAATTTAACGCCGTTTGAAATCTTAAGCCCCGAACTTTTGCTTTAGTGCTATAGATCCACAGTGGCCACTGTTGTCGAGATACATTTCACATTGAATACATGTAATTTTCATCGCAGTTCTCTACATGATTTTGTTTTACAAAAATTATCTCACCTTTTTATTGTTTCTTGTTTAATCTCACAACCCAATTTGAATTTTATGTCGACACGATAAAAAACAGTTTTACAAGTAATTTTGGAACGGTATATTGTTAATATTATATGCAATTAAGTTAATAACTAAGCTCCTCCAACTTGACAAGCATCTTTAAAACCTGTGTATTTTCTGGGTAAAAATAATTCATCGCATCAAAGATTGTCCACTGGAAAATGAACACAAACAAGCATAAGCAAAACGAAGGTCTGAGCATGCACACATGTACCATTTGTCAGTACTCAACCAACTTTCTGTCAAACTACAAACGTCATGTGAAAACCCACTAAAACGAAAAGCCCTTCCAATGCCCCGAGTGCCCACACGGCGAGGAGGAAAAGAGAGATTCAGAAGCATTTGAAAGTTAAGCATCCTTATGAACTGCCATCCTCTCGACCTTTTTACTGTCGAAATTCTGGATGCTCATACGCTGCAAAAGAAAATGGAAGCCTAGAAAAACACTCACAAACCCACTCTGATGAAAAAAGCTTCTTTTGTTCACATCCAAACTGCAATTACTCCACAAATTATCAAAACTATCTCGTTGCTCACACTCGACTCACGCTCGACGTCACACGGGAGAAGAACCGTTTGTTTGTCCATTTGAATCATGTTCTTACGCAACGGCCCACAAAAGTAAACTTGTGAGTCACTCCAGAATCCACACAAAAGAAAAACCATACAAATGACCTGAATTAAACTGTAAATATGCAGCGGGTGAAATCTCTAAACTCAAGCGTAATGGACTCATTCACAAACCCAAACCGATAGATGACGAAGAATGCCCTTCATTTCCATGTCCGATTTTTGAATAAACTTCAAAACTGGAAGGAAATCTCACTCAACTCATCAAACGACACACTCTCGAAAAAAATTTCAAATGTGACAAACTCAACTGCAATTTCGAAGCCATGACAAAAAATGAGATAAAAAGACACAAATTGAAGCATTCTGATGAAAACCCGTTTGCCTGTTCAGTCGAATCATGCGAATACAAGAACGTCCTTGACGCTCATTGTAAAACCCACAGCAACGAGCGGCGGTAGAAATGTGAACTTTGCCCATTTCGAGGGAAAAGTAGAAGCGGCGTTTCGAATCATTTAAAACAGGTTGATTCTGGCATAAGACATTTCAAATGCTCCGAACCAAATTCCAGGCATTCCAGGCAAAAGCCCATCGAAATCAGCACATTTTGACTCACAGAAGAAATGAAGAAAGAATTTGCAAGTTAATTTCTGTACAGCTGGCATAGACCAATAGCTGTTTTCCTGTTCATATGTATCATGCGAATCCTGTTGCAAACGCCAGAGCGTCCTGAAAAACCACTTGAACGTTCACAGTGAAAAAGGACAGGACAAATGTAAACTCTGCATCGAGGAAATTAAAACAAAATGCTCGAACCTCATTTATTGTAAATTTGTACATTTTGACATGACATTTTCCAGCTGATGGTGACGAGTAATCGGAAGTGACAGAGAAACATGAGACAAAAAACATGTAAAACATAAAATTACTAAATATGTTACACTTCAAAGAAAAGAAAGTAAAAATTGTGGCTTGAATGAAAAATGTGTAAACTTGTACAAAATGAACGAAAATTCTTCGAAGTAACTTTGAAAAGAAGTGTCCATAATAAAACGATAATGCAAATAGTAAAATGTCCGTCTCAAGTCCCAACACAGAGAAATGATTGAAAGGATAAACAATTAAATAAAACGCTGCCATAGCAACGACAAAAGATGTAAAGGAGTTTGTGAATGGTGTAAAAACTTCTGATCAAGACAACACGATTCAATTCGGATATGTGGATTACAGTTTATCTCATAAGTGAAACCCAAAAGATCAAAGCAAAAATTTTGATCGGCGTTAAAATACCACAATTAACGTGTAAATAAATTCTAATTTCCGATTTCGATGGTTTTTTAAACATTTCATTTTTTCCGTTTTCATGCAGATTTAACAAAACATTTAAAATTTGTTCTTGCACACGGAACATGAAAACATTTGTAATTCACATGCAAAAGCTCTTGTACGAAAATGGCTGCAATTTATTTCAGATCAAAATGCATGACTCGTCAGTAGCATCGCAAGATTTGCACTCTTGGTGATGCAAAATGTGATGCAATTTTATTCTTTGCAAAAGAAGGAATATTTTGAATGAAAGATTTTTGAATGAATAAGTTGAGGACTGTTAAATTTTTTACATTTTTCTTTTATTTCTTAAACAAACTTCTGGAAATTGACCATCCTCTGTCGTAGAAATTGTTAATTTCCCGCATCAAGAACTGGACACAAAAATACACAAAGGACAAGTTTTGAAAATACACAAATGCTTGAAATATAAAGCATTTTATTTTCAAAGAAAACAGCTTTAAACTTTTTGTTCCTGGAAAATATCAACAAATGTTGATGAAATGCTGAAATGGAAATCAGAACTATACTAAACGAAGCAAAAGAAATACACATAAATATTTAAAACGGCGTTCAAATCCTCGCAGTTTTTTACTTACGAATCACCGGCCGCGGAACGTAATTTCATGAGGGGGGTACAAAACTGAAAAAATTCAATTCTATCTAGTGCAAATTTAGTCGCAAAACTTTGATTTTATGTAGTGTAAATTTTTTTTGAAAAATTTCATTTGATCTAGTGCAAATTTTGCAATAAAAATTGTTTTTCTTGCGTATACCAAAACACGACTAGCAGATTTTTTCCATGTTTACGCCACTTTTACTGATTTTAAGCCCTCTTTTCTCGGTATGTGCTCTTTCTTTGGCAGCTCAACTTGCGCGCTCTAAATCTGTCCCTGAACTTTGGTGCTGAAATCTTTAAAATGATATTTATTGAAATTGAAGACTTCAATCAACATCAGAATAATTTGTGAATTTTTGTTTTTTTTTCAAAATTCCTCAAGAATTTTTCCTATTTTATCGTGCCCATAATTTCATTTAGTTTGAGCGCTATCATTGGAATCGTTCTAAACAAACGACTCAAAGCCATAATAAACAAGTTACGATTATCCTGTGACTGATTAAAAAAAGATACGGAGCGAGCGAAGCGAGCTTAAAAAATTTTCGATTTTGATATAAAAAAAGTAACAAAAGAATTCAAATCTACGCAGCGTTATTCGGGTAAAAATACTGAGGTAATTGAAAATTTCCAGGGGGGTACAAATGCGTATCTTGTACCCCCCTGCAATTTTTCAGGGGGGTACAATGTACCCTGTGTACCCCCCCGTTCCGCGGCCAGTGGGGATGAGAACAAACGAACTCTGGAGTTTTATTTGAGTGGACTTTTGAGTGGGACTTGAGTTTTGATTTATCTTTAGCAGCGTAGTTGCATCCAGATTCTGCACAAGGAAAAGGGCGAGATGATGGCGATCGAAGGAAATGGATACTTTTTAAATGGGAGTTGACACCATCTTTCCATTTGGTTTTGAATGGGCACTTTGGGCATTTGAACGGCTTGTCATTCGAATGAGTGAGCAAATGTCGTTTGTACCTCGCAAGAATCTGTGTTAAATAACCACAGGTGGCGCACTTGTGCTCTGTAAAATTTCCATCCTCCGTTATATTTTTTTGAGTTTTCATTTTTCAAAATGGTTTCACTGTTAAAAATACAACAAGTTTCCCACATTTGAAAAGGGAAATGCAAAACAAATTTAAAACTCAAAGTCCAATAAAAATGTTTAGCTCGGGATTGATTCACACAAAACTAAAATATTTAAGCAGTTTCCTCGGGTTGGCATAAAAGTTTCTTTTGGAATTATTTTTTCAAAATAACTAAATTGAAAATGTCGCACGGGGAATAGACTACACAAGGAATTTTTGGCCTATTTAACTTAGATGTAAATGTGATTTATTTTTTTACACGAGTAGCTTTTACACTAGAATGATATATAAATTAGACTTTTGTTTGATTCGGATTCATGTTCAAGGGGACCAAAACTCAGTTTATTGTAAAATTTTGCTTTGGTTCTACTTTTGAAAATAAAGAGTTAAGAAAGTACGCCGACAAAATTTTAATGTGGACCGTATTGAGTTTTGAAAAGGAACTGAATTGTGAACAAAACAGGTAAAAGATTCTAATCCTGAAATTGTGAATGGAACAAAAGAGAAGGGAAATTCTTGGAAAATCCTGTCAAGGGATTTAGAATTTTCTACGAAACAGGAAAAGTAGAAACAAAATTAGACCAAAGACAAAACGCAAAGTAAAGTAGACTCAGAATTTGTTTTGCTTGTACACTGTACATTTGATGTGGAGGAATATTGATGAAGAGAAATTAAATCACAAAAGTTATTCCTGTACTCAGAAAATGAAGGGAATATTTGGTTCATTTTCATGGGCTAAGTTTTGTTTAATTTCCGTTGAAGTCCAATCTTTTGAATTTTAGGAATTTTCATCTTTCTTTGTTTTCTTTTTTCCTCCCTTCTCCTTTTCCCTATTTTCAATGTATTTTTAACTCGTGGGAGCTCAGAAAATATTTCAAACTTGTACGCGGTTTATCATTCGAGGTAAAAGTCGGAAGTTTTGTTATGTTGAATTTTATGTCTGCTTTTACGAATGTGTTTACGTAGCTAAACAACAAACTCCTTTTCAAAAGTTTGATTTGAATTCACTGATTTTCGTTGATCCAGTTGGGAATCTTTTTTATATTTTTTCTATTCTGCCAAAAAATGAATTGAACTGGATTATCTAAAATTGAATCAACTTTTGTGTAGGTGATAGAGAAATCTGCATAAAATTGTTAAGCGGCGTTCAAATTGCCACAAGTCTTAAATGTCCGTAGCATTTAATTTTCTTGTCAATATCTAAATTTCTGCCCGTGCCAACTCAACAGAGTTTGATTTTAAATGTTGCTGCAAGAGTCATATTCTGTCTCTTGCTTCCCTTTCAATTCCTCTGTTTCCATTTCACAATTAAATCTTATTCCCATTTGTTCAATCCGACTAAAAACAAGAAGCATCGTCAAAAAAAACTTGAATGGCGTTGTTCTGAGAGATGTAAAATCTAACGGCGGCTGACAATTTTCCAATGTGTTTGATATGCCCACAAATGCTGACTGGCAAGTTGTTAAATGAGATAAGCTGAAATCATTTTTATAAAATTTGCAAGGAAGTTTTATGATTTTTATGCAGGTGACTTTTGCACTTCCTCGTTATGGTGTTTTGTGTTTGATACAACATGGTGCATCTCTGTGACAACGGATTTTTCGTGAATATTTGTGTTTAAAATGACAATGTCAAAGCTCTTATTTCTTTTTTATAAATTTATACAGTTAAAACAATCATGTGTACTTTGTGGAAGTGAATGTTGCTTTCCTCTATTTTACATTTCTGAAGTCTCCTGTTAACATTTTGTTTACAGCTTTATCGCATCAACAATTTCTAATATTTTTTGTCTCCCTTGTGAATCAAAAGGTGTTTATTTAGATCTGACTTTCTCTTGGCTGCGTAGCTGCATTCTGATTCGGTACATTTAAACGGTCGGACGTCGGAGTGCATAATTTTAATATGGTTCTTCACAGCTTCTCTTGTTTTCCCTAGAAAGAGACAAAGTTCACATTTGTACCGTCGTTCGTCGCTGTGAGTTTTCAAATGTTGAGAAAGAGCACCTTTGGTTTTACTACGAAACTCACATGATTCAACTGAACAAGCCAAAGGTTTTTCATCAGAATGTACAACTTTGTGCAATTCCATTTCTTTTTTTGTCTTAGCTTCGTAATTGCAGTTGAGCTCGTCACACTTGAACAACTTTTCAAGGGTGTGCCGTTTGATATGTGAAGAGAGAAGTGTTTTAGTTTTTCCAGAATATTCACAAAGTGGACATGAAAATGAAGGGCGATCTTCGCCCTCTTTTGGATGTTGAGCGAGTTGATGATTTTTGAGAGCAAAACTATCCACTGTTTCATATTCACAATTTGACTCGGGGCATTTGTATGGTTTTTCGTTTGTGTGGATTCTCGTGTGTCTCACAAGATTACCTTTTTCGGCTGTGGCATAAGTGCAGGATTCAAATTGACAAACAAACGGCTTTGCATCCGTGTGAGTTTGAGTGTGTAAAAGCATACTGTTTTTATACTTTGTGGAAAAATTGCAATTCGCCTGGGAACACAAAAAGGCAAGAGTTTCAGCAGAGTGGATTTTTGAGTGGGTTTTGAGATTTCCTTTTTGTTTTGCAGCGTAGTTGCATCCAGACTCTGGACATGGAAAAGGCCAAGAGGATTTTTCGTTGAAGATGTGCACATCTTTTACATGACTTTTAAGATTGGCTCTATGTTTCGTCTTAAATGGGCACTCGCGGCATTTGAAGGGCTTTTTATCCGAGTGGACCTTCAAATGTTGTTTGTATCTCTGGTGAAAGTTTGTTATGTAAGGACAGAGGGCGCAGCGGTGCTTTTCCGATCGTTGGTCCCCGGAATTCAGTTTGAAACTGTTTAACAAACAAAGTTTTGAGTTGGGATTTGAGTGTACGTGATGAGGGAGAAGTTTGCGGCGATGACTTTTACTTAAATTTGCCTCAAAAGCAGAGGAAAGATTTAGAACCGCACAAAGTTGCCTCCTTTTAGCACGGACGAAACAGGATGAGCTCAGTATAGCACTGAAGAATTTGTTAAACCACCTCAAGTTAATAAATAATGCATTGAGAATTGAGAAAGGAAAAAAAGAGAAGGTGAAAAAATTGACAAGTCAAAGAAGGGAAATTCCTTGAAATGGTCTGTTGAAGGATTAGAGATTTTTCAGGAACGAGAAACAAGAGGAACGAAATTAAATACAGTATACACGAAACATATCATGAGCATGTCCTTTTATACGTAAGTGTTTCTGTATTCTGATACTTTTTTAACCCCTTGAAACCTTTTCTATAGCAAACCATGAATAAATATTTGGAATGTTTTAATTGAATGGGGTTTTGTTTTCCAGAAGGAAATTTGAAGAATTTTTACCTGAAAAGTCACAAGGGAAATTTACAAACATCCTAAGAAAAATACAGATTAACTTTAAGATGAAAAGGAGGAAAATAGGCATGGAACATTTGCACGGCGTTCAAATCCAACAAAACCCGGTTTTAAATAACTCGTTCCTTTTTGGTAGCATTTCTTGTTAAAACAAACCCCAACGCAGAATTCTAAGGATTTAGATTGAAAGCCTCATCCCTTACAAAAACAGGATGCTTTTTAAAGCTCAGCCTTTTGTTTTCCCCGGAAAAACAAGCAAGCGGTCAAGCAGCCGATTTTCGCCTTTCACTTTGTCCCACTGTCACTTTTGAGTGCACTTGATTCATTCACTTGAAAATGTTTATCTGCACATTTATTTTTTTGAAGCTCTCGAGTGGATTGAGGTCACGATAAGTAAAATTGGAAGATAATTTTTTCATTTCTTTTGTTTGTTTCTCCACTGACATTTTTATAAAACCAATGCACAGTCACCAAACTTGAGCTAAAGATTTAAAATGGCGATTCAACATGTTTGAGTTTCTTTTTTGGGCATTTCAGCTGAATAAAACTCATAAAAAAGTTGTTGCATTCCATTTTCAATCCATAACTTCCTTAGGTCCAGAAAAATGGATAAGGAGAAGACGCGAACCAAACCATTTAATTTTGAATGTGACCACTGCCAAAAGAAATTTAAATCTAATCAGGGAAAGACAAGCCATGAAACTGTTCACACCGAAAAAGAGCATTCCCGTGGAAACTCTGCCCAAAATCCTTGACACAAAACGGTAATCTGAAAACTCACATGAAGATTCACCAGGGACAGAAAGATTACCAAAATGAATATTGCAGCCTGGGATTTGTAACAAAGCAACAATTGAGCGTCCATTTGACGGTTCACACGGGAAACAAAGACTGGAAATGTGATTGGTGCAATAAAAAGTTCTCTCGGCAATCAATATGAACATTCACGTAAAAATTCACACAGGGCATAAAAATTGTGCGCAATCTTTTTGGTGTCAGGTCAGAGATCAAGTGCTTTCTCGTCCAAGCTCAATTTATTATGTTCCCGAGCAGAAGAAAACCGAATTTTTCGTTAATTCAAATGAAAGATTTCAACGCCGTTCAAAATTTTTAGCATCATCTTTTATATGTCAGTGTAGCAGAAAAACTAGTGGTTGTTTGTGTCAACTTTTAAAAAGCATCTAGATAAACAATTTGTTGAGCCGGTCTTTCAATTCATTTCGTCTACCTCTGTTAATTTCATTGCATGCACTTTTATGCCTTTTTTCATACATTTTTTGTAGCTATTTTAAACAAATTTTTGATTAACAACTCAGAATGAAAAGGCGAGAAAGGACAGTATCAAAACATGTTAAATGCTCACAACGCACAACACTTTGGAAACGAAATTCACTGGAGGCTTCTAAAATGTTTCTGATTGCTAGATTTTGTTTCCAGTTGTTCAGGCTGTTCAATTATTGTTTAGTTTATTGGTATTTTATTAGTGTTGAATTTACAATTTATAGTACAATTAGTTTTGTTGTTGTGAGTTTTTTTCATTTTTTAACCACTTGTCCGGATTATGAACAGGACTTTTTTTTATTAGAAAATTCAAGTACTCTTTTTGCAACTTGATTTCTGTTTAGTAAAAATTGAATCCGGCTTCCACATGAAATTTTCAAAGCTATCCAAACCTGTTTTACATTGTCACTGAATATAAAAATCACCTTAATTCTTTTTCTCGCCCTCATGAATTAAAAGATGCGTTTTCAGATGCCATTTTCTCTTGTAAGGCGTAACTGCAGTTTGGCTCTGGACATTTGAAAGGTCGGAGTTCAGAATGTACATGCTTCAAATGGCTTGTGACATTATTTCTTATTTTTGCTCGGAATGGACAAAGTTCACATTTGTACTGCTTTTCCTCACTGTGAGTCTTCAAATGAGTGGCAAGGGAATGTTTCAATTTACAACGATATTCACATGCTTCAACCGAACAAGCAAAAGGCTTTTCATCAGAATGCACAACTTTGTGAATTTTAATGTGTTCTTTTTTCTGGGCTTCAAAATTGCAGTTGGCCTCGTCGCACTTGAAGAATTTTTCAAGTGTGTGACTTTTGATGTGTTTAGTGAGACGTTCTTGAGATTTTGCAGAGTATTCACAAAATGGACAATTAATGAAGGCCGTTCTTCGCCCTCTTTTGGCGCATGAGTGAGTCCATGTTGCTTGAGATGAGAACTGTTGCCCGCTGAATATTCACAATTTGGTTCAGGGCATTTGAACGGTTTTTCTTTTGTGTGGATTCTCGAGTGATTCAGAAGTTTACCAAATTCGGCAGTTGCATAAGAACAGGATTCAAATTGACAAACAAACGGTTTTTCGCCCGTGTGAAGTCGAGTATGAACAATTAGATTACTTTTCTGATGTGTAGAGTACTTGCAGTTTGGATGAGGACAAATAAAGGATTTTTCATCCGAGTGGATTTTCGAGTGTTGAGTGAGATCTGACTTTTGTTTGGCAGCGTAGTTGCATCCAGAAATCGGGCATGCAAAAGGTCGAGAAGAGGATGATTTCAATAGATGAACCAGTTTAAAATGGGTTTTGACATTTGATATCTTTTTTGCTCTGTAGGGGCACTCGGGGCATTTGAAGGGCTTTTCATCTGAATGTGTGGTCAAATGACGTTTGTGGTTGCAGACAAATCTAGTTGAATAAGGACAGAGGGCGCACTTGTGTTCAGTTACACTTTGTTCCAATTTGTTGCCCCTGGGGTTCATTTTGAAGTGGACAGAAATTAAACAGCTTAATTTATTTTCTACAGAAATACGTAAAGAAATGCAGGAGAAGTTAAAACATTTTTTTTAATAAACCGAGACAAGAAGAGTTTATTACAAAATATTTTACCTGCAGTAAACCTAAACAAAAATTTCGAGGATTTTTAGTTAGTTATTGTGCACATTGGAGTTGTTGGAATTGACAAAGTTTAAAATTATTGTGGCTGCAAAACGGGTTTGTTAATATTTTACACAGTTTGTAGGAAATTCTTTACAATTTGCAAGTACAAACAATAACGGATTTTTTTAAACGAGACGAAATTTGGAACGACTTTGTTTTCTACACAGACACACGTTGTTTGTTCAAACTGTACTAAAAAGTTTTTGTTAATTTCTAAGTGAACAGAGGAGATTATGTTCTAAATACTTGAATGAGTAATGGCTAGGATGAAATACAAATTTATCTTCAGTGGACAGTCGACGTGAGAATTAGAAGGGATAAGAAAAGGTCGAAAAGACAATTCTGGGAATTGGATTTTAAAATAGTCGATTTAATAAATTCTAGGAAACAGAAAAGAACAAACAGAAATTATACAATTAGACATAAATAAACACAATTTTTTTGTGTATTTTCTTGTATTTTTTATGTTACTTGATTTAGTTTAACCAAAGTTGGATATGATTTTCAAATGTTGACTGCAAGGTGAATCTGCTGGTATTTTCAAGTAAAATGTAGAACTTTAACGCCAATCAGAGGTTTTACTTGCAGTTCTTGAACTCATATTGAGAGATTGTCTTTATCCCAGAAAAAGTTTCTTTGTTTAACATGAATCTGTGTTTTAAAATTATGTTTAGCATAAAGAACGAAGAAGAGCAGATGTTGAAAATTTCGAAGTTTCAAAGCTGACTTTTGGCTAAATAAAACGTTAATGACTCCCTACAAATTCACAATTTCGCTCAAGGCATTTGAACGGCTTTTCTTTTGTGTGGATTTTAATGTGTTTTACAAGATGAGATCGATTGGCCGTACCAAAAGAACAGGGTTCAAATTGCCAAACAAACGGCTTCTCTTACTAAAGCTCACAGAAAATTTTCGACAGGGAAAATATCCTCTTTTATAAGGCAACATTTTTTAAACTGGAAAATTACAACACACACAAAATATGTTTCGGAAAATAAATACAAAAGTTGTGTCTGCTTTTATCTAGTTTTAATCGGACGGTGGAGGATTTCCGAGAATTTCCCTTCTCTTTTTTGAGACCCAGAATCAACTAACTCTTTGCCTTTTTAATCCCGTGCTTCTTTTTAAGTAGTCGTCCCTTTACTTACACTGAGCTTTTGACGCTTCTTAAAATTTCTGTGTTGAAGATTGGACAACACTTTACTGGCTGGGGAACATACGCCTTGTGATTTCCGTAACATTTTCAAGAAAAACAAATTTTAAAAGCTCTAAGAAATTTTCATCTAGCGTTTTAAAACAAGATTTCAAGTACTGCAAACAAATTGAATTTCCCATGTTCCAAAACAAGAAGAGTTCACTTGTTTAGTTCTGAATGACACGTTGCTCTCAACAACTGCTCGATACTCGAAAGTTTTCAATTTGAGTCAACACGCAAAAATTGCAATACAATTTTTGGTCTATTTGTGGATTTACACTTGACTACATTCTTTTGACGGATTGAATAAATTATAGCTGAGCAGCTTTTCATCATCACTTTGAAGAATGAAGACCCGAAAAAATTTGGCAACTGCAACGAACGAAAATTCTAAGCAGCACAATTGCGCTCTCTGTCCATATTCAACAACCATTCTGGGCAACTACAAACAGCATCTAAAAACTCACTCGACCGACAAGCCCTTTAAATGCCCCGATTGTCCATTCACAGCAAAACGAAAAAACAATGTCAAAGAACATTTCAAAAATGTGCATCTTTCTCCATCATTGTCTTCTCGCCCTTTTCCTTGTCCACAATCTGGATGCAACTACGCTGCAAAACAAAAGTCACACCTCACGAAACACTCAAAAATCCACTCTGATGGAAAATCTTTTGTTTGTTCTCAGCCCAACTGCAATTACGCAGCAAATCGAAAGTACAGTCTCATTTTACACACTCGAATTCACACGGGAGAAAAACCATGGGTTTGTCAATTTGAATCATGTTCCAACGCGACGACCCATGAAAGTCATCTTGTGAGTCACTCGAGAATCCACACAAAGGAAAAACCGTTCAAATGCGCTGAAGCTAATTGTGATTATTCAACAGCCCACAAGGTTAGTCTCAACAAACATCAGCTCACTCATCCGCCGAAAGAGGGCGAAGAACATCCTTCATTTTCGTGCCCACTTTGTGAATACTCCGGGAAAACAAAAGTCCATCTCAAGCGTCACATCCAAAGCCACACCCTCGAAAAATGGTTCAAGTGTGACGAGCCCAACTGCAATCACGAAGCCAAAACAAAAGCTTATCTTAAAGATCACAAAACTGCGCACTCTGATGAAAAACCTTTCGCATGTTCTTTTGAGTCTTGTGAATTCCGCTGTAAAGTTAAGTCAACTCTCTCCGCTCACATGAAGAGTCACAGCGACGAAAAGCGGTACAAATGTGAGCTTTGTCCATTTCGAGGAAAAACAAGACGAACTGTAAAAACACATTTAAAAACGTGCACTTTGACCCACAAACTTCCAAATTAAATTTTGCATTTTTTGCCTTTCCAGCGTTTTTATTCACAAAAAAGTTATGAACATTTCAATCTGTTCAGAATTAAAATTAAAATGTTTTGAATCTTAAAACTGGGCTCCAATTTTGTTGCTCACTTTTACATTGTGCACATAAAACTGTGTGGAAAAGTTAGCTGATGAGACTCGCAACATGAAACAATAACTGCAGAAGGATCTTGTAAATTCCGAGAGCTCATGGTTTCAACTTTTTATTTTACTTCAATTTGTATCAAGCTTTATAATCTTGAGATGTATTTTTTGTATAAAGTGTTGAACTGATCTTCTGTCTGAAAATTCTGCCGGACCTTGTCTCAAAACCATACTTTGCTGTTAATTTTCGCAAGTCATGTAAATTGTTTTTCATATTTTAAGAATGTAAGCTTTTTTGTTGAAGTCTGTTGAATGCTTTCGGAAAGAAGGTCGTGTTTTGGATCTAAAATTCAAAAGGGTTAATATGTTTTGGCCAGCAAAAATAATTAAAGTACCAGCAAATTTTTTTCCAGCAAAAATATTGAAAGTACCAGCAAAAATAATTAAAACACCAGCAAATTTTTTTCCAGCAAAAATATTGAAAGTACCAGCAAAAATATTGAAAATACCAGCAAAAATAATTAAAGCACCAGCTAATTTTTCTCCAGCAAAAATATTGGAAGTACCAGCAAATATAATTAAAATACCAGCAAAATAACTAAAGTGCCAGCAAAAATATTTAAATGGCCAGCAAATTTCTTAACCGCAAAAATTCTGAAAATTCAAGCAAAAAAAAATTATAACCAGCAAAATTAACTCAAAAACTAGGAAACAGATTCATAAAAATTTATTTCTTGAAATCCAAACAAAAATAAGAAAATACTTATTTTAAATTTCGAAAAAAATCCATAGACTGTTCCTAAAAGATACAAAATCTTCAAAAGTTCCATGTGCCCATGTTGTTCTTGTACTCATCAACATCAGTTTTCATAAAACATCGATCAGTATTTTCATTTTTTTTAAATTCAGAAGATGGTAAACAACAGAAATTTGCCAATTTTTATTTTTCATGGGCCGAGTGGGAGTTTTTGTGGGTCAAATGTTATGATTTGTGGGTAACCTTTTCCTACATCCAACCCTCTAATAAAATCCGTATCCGGTGGCGTGACGGTCCGAGTCACGCTCTAGCTTAAATGGCTATTACTCTGGCTAAGAGAAATGGCTATTACTCTGGCTAAGAGAAATGGCTATTACTCTGGCTAAG
>JAQGBI010000309.1:0-18901 GCA_034698325.1 Sminthurinus elegans | reverse complement strand
AATGTATTTGTCACGCTGTTTTTTAGGCCCTATATATGTATTTTATTTAAATTTTAAATAAATAATGTATTTGTCACACTTATATTTAGGGCCTTTTATGCTATTTTATCTAATTTTTAATTAAATAATGTATTTATCACGCTGATTTTTAGGACCTTTTATGCTATTTTATCTAATTTTTAATTAAATAATGTATTTGTCACACTAATTTTTAGGGCCCTTTAAGCTACTTTATCTAATTTTAAATAAATAATGCATTTGTCACGCTGATTTCTAGGGCCTATCTACGTATTTTATCTAAATCTTAAAGAAAGTCCAATTTGTCACACTAATTTTAAGGGTCTTATGTCACATTTTGCTCTGTGGCTATATACGACCTCCGCCTCCGCTTCGCTCCGGCTCCGGTCAATAATCCATGCAAATAACATACTTTTGATACTTTTATAACTAAATTTTTACATCTTTTGTTTATTTTGATTATTTTTATTGAAAAAAAAACAGATGGGATGGAAAAAATTGAGTCAAATGTTGACAACTTATCTATGCTGAATGAACCAACTGAACAAAGTCTAAATTTTCTGATTACTCGTTTTACCTTATTACAAAGAAGTGTTGAGAATGCCAAAAGAAATGTTGAATCAAAAAAATTATCCAATACACAAGAAAATTCATCCCTATCCGGAATAAGAGTCAATAATATTGTCAAAGTATTGAGGAATGAAGAAATAGTCTTAGAACGGCTAATAGGAAGTACAAAAAATCAATTAAATGAATTAAAAAATAAAACCATACAGTAATAAACCGATGCTAACAAAAGTATTATGTAATATATGTATATATAAGCAAAACATAATATTTTACCGCATAATAATAAGTATAACTGATAAACAAATATATTTAATATTTAATGACGATCATTGTTATTCAATAATTGCAATTTAATAATAAAAAAGGAGCTTCAACTTTAATTCTTTGATAATAATATTCAGTCTTGACATTCATTGATTAAATTCATAATAGAAACATATTATGACGATGATAATGTATTATTATATATAATATTACATTCTAAACATCATTTCTATTCCATCCAATATGTAGAATATTTTATAATATATTGTTTATAATATATAGATAGTTGAATTTTGCTTTCAAAAAATACATCATATCATCATAACTCATAACATATAAAACAATGACATCATTTTTTTTCCTTCGTTTTCATATACGTGTTTAAAATATAGGTTTATATATATATATGTAGACATTATACATAAAAAAGACAGTCGATAGTTCATACATATTATATATATTATATGGACTATAAATTATATATATTGTTTTGCCAATAATATATGATAGTTTAGGAGAGTTGTAAAATATTAAAATTATAAAAGTAATCCATAATCCATAATAGATATACCTTTACATATTCTTCTTAATATTAATTAAGTATAAAGTATAATAAAATAATAATTACTGCGGGTACATTGAATGCTGCGAGTGCGGGTTAAAATCTTCCTCGGTAGTAGTAGTCAGAACCATTGCAGTATTTTCAGGAGAAACTGCAAGGCTCATTGATGGTGATCCACTCTTAGACTTTGAAGATGGCAAAGTTTTAGTTGTAACATCAGCCTTTAACCTATTGACTGCTCCTTTCCTATTTTGGATAGAAAAAAAAGAAGAAAATACAGAATAAATAAAATGCTTGTTTTATATATTGGATTGTACTATATAATTTTGTTTACAGAGCTCATAACACTATATTCATATGGCAAAAAAGGAGAGAAACTTGAATTAAAATGTACTTTTTAGATGACGGTTTTTCCTTTGATTTCTTAGATTTCTTTTTCTCCATAGTCCATTCCTCATCATCATCTTCATCTTCATCTATGTTATCTTCATCTGAACCTAAGCCTAGATCACTTATCTATAATTTTTAAAGTATAATAAACAGAAAACAGAAAACATGGAATATTTTATTTTTATTTAAATTAAAATGGCAATACTTGTTGTAACATTATGCATAATCATATAAAAAAAATAATCATACCTGAACTGCTGTTCCATTTGATGAACTACCCTGTGAACTACTTTTTTCTTCCTTGGAATTTCCACCACTACCCCCACTTGCAGAATTAGCAATTCTCCGACTAGCTATTCTAGAACTATTTCTTCCCATACCCATACATTTTTCTAAGTGTGGAGCAAATCTAGCTGCTACAATGGTTCTTTTACATTTAGGACACTCACATTCATAATTTATTTTACTTTTACTCGCTATTGGTTGACCTGTAAATATTAACAGAAAGAAAAAGGACAATGGAGATAAGTTGTATAGTATATTATGTATATCCGATAGCCGATCATATGTGATATAAAATGTACAAATAAATTATAAAACAATGGAGAGATGTATAAAATACATGATTATATTTTCATATTATGCATGTAATTACCAAAAACATCTAAGCCAGGTTGATCTACAATTTTAAGTTCTTCTGGAACTTCATCTAAAAATGGAATATATATAAATAAACATATTCTAGATATTATATTCTGCATATTATAGGTATTGCCAGAGGAAGCTTGATTATTATATGTGTTTATTACCTAAAACACCAAGAAGATCTAATTGTCCAAATCGGAGATCACGTCCCACTTCAATAGCAGTTTCAAAACTGACTTCTTCAGCAAATAGTTCAATTAATTCTTCTATTGCTTTGTCAAGAACAGTCTAAAAATAAACAAGTATATAGTTTTATAAAAAATATATTTTACTATACATGTTTACAAAAACAAAATACATGTTTTGAAGAGACATAATTCATTCATTTTGTATTAGCTATAATATTATACGTATTTATATATAAAGTCTTACAGGATGAACAGGTATTTTTTCAGGTAATTCTTCTTCCTCTTTAGATGACTCTGCTGTTAACATTTCATCATCATCATCCGAACTTTTATCTCCCCCAGGATCGGATAATTCTGGTCTATTATTTACTTTTGTTGTAGAGGTTGAAGATGATGATGTTGATGGTAATTTAGTACTTATATTACTGGAACCAGCTCCAACTATTCCTTCCTCGACTTCCTCTTCCTCTTCTTGATCTTCTCGACTTTCATTAGATCTTGAACCCCCAGATTGTTCAGATCTTGAACTATTACTAGACCACGATCTTGATGGAGAAGCTGAACCAGTACCTATAATATGAGTATACAATATAAAATATAATATAATATATGAATAAACAATATGAATTTACAATGAACCAATAATTACATTCTAATAGGCATTCTGAATGCCGCATTCATGAAACCTGCATATGCATACTTATATAGACATTGTTTTGAATGAATAAAATAACAATAATAATTATGGGTTATATATATCATACCTGTACCGGATTGAGATGCTGACCCTGGAGCAGATGTTGTCATTTTTTCAGATTCAGTTGGTGTTGTTGTTTCAGGAGCATTTGTTTCTTGATAAATTAATTGATATTCATTACTCGGGCTAATTTGAGTATTGCTAGAAGTGGTAGCTATAATATTATCTTGGTAAATTATACTTGTTGATTGATGTTCAGAATGTGGAATAAATGACTGATCATATTTTTCGTGTTGATAATGATCACCTATTTCTATTCCAAGTCCACCTCCAATTCGGTCTTGTGCTCCTCTATTAAAAAAATCATAAATCATAAAATCAATAACATATTATATAGAGCTAAATATTACAATTTTAGATCAAAAAAATAAAATAAACAAATAATAAACATGATTAATATTTGAGAGAGTACCTGTCAGAGTTAAAATTTTACTTTCAAAACAGGTATAGTAAAATATGATCTTGATGTATAAAAGAAAGAAAGTATCAAAATACCAGAGAACAAAAGACCGGTTCAACTATTTATACATAATAATAAACAAATATATCACATAACACAAAACTTGTTTAAAAAAAAAGAAAGAAAAAAAAGTTGATTATTTAATGTGTTAATTAACTTACTCAAATAACGTAGAGTTTGTACCATGAACCTCAACTTCTTCGTCGTCCATTCGTCCGTAAAAATTTAAATATTATTATTATTATTATTTATTATGATTATAATTTAATTGAAATGTTTTAGGGACAAATATTAGAACTTCGTGTCTGCTTATGTACATATAAAAAAATTTCATAGAATTCTCACAGCATTGAAAGTCGCAGCATTTTCAAAGGGATTGGATTTCGCAAAGTCACTTTGGTGTTCTCATTTTTCCTCTAATCAAAAAAACATTATTTCTGAAATTTAAAGTTAATTTAACTATTTTCTAGTATTTAAAAAAAAGTTACCTGTTACAATACAAACTATTTAGTTAATTGGTCAGTTCTTAAAAGAATATGGTAAGTCTATTTATTTGTTATTTACTTTAACTAATTTGTAATAAGCAAAAAGTATATGATGTGTATTTTTACACGGCATATGAATATTGGAAATTCTATTTCTTATAAATTAAAAAACACATTTTATTATGATAATTGTTGTAAAATAGTTAAATAACGTACTGTAACATTTTTTTAATGCTATAAATGATTTATTTTGATGCATCAAACATAATATTTTGTGTAATTTCCATTGACCCCCATATCAAATCTTATAATACTAACTGTCTTTGACATTTTTTAAATGATTATTATTTATTTATTTTTAATTTAAATAGGGTAATCAACAATCGGGTGCTCCTGGTGGAGGTGGAGGTGATCGAAAGGGAGAGGAAAAGAAGAAAAAATATGAACCTCCAGTTCCTACTCGTGTTGGAAAACGTAGGAAGAAGGCAAAGGGACCGGATGCAGCTCAAAAATTACCATTGGGTAACAATAATGATTATTTTAAAAAAATAGTAGTTATTATTAAACATAGTTTAGTAAAGAAGAATTTGAATATAGTACTATAATGATATCTATAATATTGATGTATAATTTTTATATTTTTATCCTTTTATGTAGTGACTCCTCATGCTCGTTGTCGTCTAAAGTTATTAAAAATGGAAAGAATAAAGGATTATTTATTAATGGAAGAGGAATTTATTAAGAATCAAGAACGTTTGAAGCCCCAAGATGAGAAAAATGAGGAAGAGAGATCCAAGGTGTGTATTTTATGTAGTATACATATTTTTATCTTTTGTCATATTATTATACTCTCATAAATGTATGTTGTAAATTCTGATTTTTGTTCTTTCTTTTGTTTTGTTTGTTTTGCAAAAAAAAATAATAGGTTGATGATTTGAGAGGAACACCAATGTCAGTTGGAAGTTTAGAAGAAATTATTGATGATAACCATGCTATTGTTTCAACTTCCGTTGGATCTGAGCATTACGTCTCAATCCTTTCATTTGTGGATAAAGAACAACTTGAACCGGGTTGTGCTGTCCTTCTAAATCATAAAGTACATGCAGTTGTAGGAGTCTTATCAGATGATACAGATCCAATGGTGACTGTTATGAAATTAGAGAAAGCACCTTCCGAAACCTATGCAGATATTGGTGGCCTGGATACTCAAATTCAGGAAATAAAGGAATCTGTAGAACTCCCCTTGACTCATCCTGAATACTATGAAGAAATGGGTATTCGTCCTCCAAAAGGTGTTATTCTTTATGGAGCCCCTGGAACAGGAAAAACACTACTTGCTAAAGCTGTGGCTAATCAAACTTCAGCTACTTTCCTTCGTGTAGTAGGATCAGAATTAATTCAAAAATATTTGGGAGATGGTCCAAAACTTGTGAGAGAATTGTTTCGTGTAGCAGAAGAACATGCACCTTCAATCGTTTTTATTGATGAAATTGATGCTGTGGGTACAAAACGATATGATTCCAATTCGGGTGGTGAAAGAGAAATTCAACGTACCATGTTAGAGTTACTTAATCAATTGGATGGTTTTGATTCACGTGGAGATGTCAAAGTTATTATGGCTACTAATCGTATTGAAACTTTGGATCCAGCTTTAATTCGTCCTGGTAGAATTGATCGGAAAATTGAATTTCCTCTCCCTGATGAGAAAACCAAGAAAAGAATCTTTTCAATTCATACAGCCAGGATGACTCTTGCTCCTGATGTTCAACTTGATGAACTTGTCATGTCCAAAGATGATTTATCTGGAGCTGATATCAAGGTATGTAATTTCTGCACATATGACATAGTATGAATGTAATATATATTATACTAGTTATTTATTTGTAAAAAATCTAATATGATTTTGTCAAATTTTTGTATGATAAATAATAATGATTATTCATTTTATAATACATGGACTTGTTCTGTTTTATTTCTATAGGCAATTTGTACAGAAGCTGGTCTTATGGCCCTTCGTGAACGTCGTATGAAGGTGACAAATGAAGACTTCAAGAAATCAAAGGAGAATGTTTTATATCGAAAGAAGGAAGGAACACCTGAAGGACTGTACCTTTAAAATTCATTTTTATTATTATTATTATTATCCTATCATCATTAAAACATTTAGTACAGCCCATCTTTATACATAATACATAATAATAATAATGTTGTATTACTTTTAGAAATACTACTACTACTAATAATAAATAATATTATTATTATTATTATTCAAGTATTTACAATGTGTAATCATAACCGTTTATCAGTTGTTTCAAGTTTTAAGTCTCTTAATTGAAATTACACATTCACAATAATTTATGCCCTTTGTAATATTGATAACATTATGGTAATAAATATAATATAGGTATTGTATACGTGAATATTGAAAAAAAAAAAAACAAGGTACACATAATACATTCAATTTTTATTTCATGTATGCATGAGGTTACAAGATATTATGTTGCACATACATAATTATAACCAGCAAATTACAGGTGAATTTTCTTGGTTTAGTAGTGTAGTTGTTAGTACCATAGACAAATTTTTAGGTTAATATGACTCATATAATTATAATTTATAATATTTATAGTTTTTTCAATGTTGTTCGTTCTAAATATTTTCAGAACTGCATAATAATCGTTGAAAAAAATGTATACAAGGACTAAAAATAAGAAGCAAGGTACTTAGTTTAAAAAAATATAGCATCATGTAATATAATTTATTTCAAATTTAAAGGACAGGATTTGATTTCATCAAATGGTTTCAAATTTTTAAAAACTATGTTGACCCCATCGACTATCTAGACTTGACGTTCTAAAATGATGTTTATTGTACTGTTCTCTTTTGATTTTATCAGAATCAGAAGACATTGAACTTAAAAAGGAAGAACCAGAGTTGGATCCCCCATGAGCAGCTTCAGTTTTAGAATTTTTCTTAACTGTCGTCTCCTTTTTTACTATAGTCTCTTTACTTGGTTGTGTGGCTTTTTCTTGAGCCTGTTTTATAGGTTGTTGCTCTTCTTTTACTTGAACAATTTTTTCTTGTTTTGGTGGAAGGTCTGTTTGTACTGGAACTGCTGGCTTTGCTGATGGAGTTGGTTTGTTTTGTACAACAGTTGCTGATTTAGTTGGACCAACTTTGACAACTTCCGCTTCAGTTTGAGAAATTGTAGAATATGAAGAATATGAATAACTTTGATTTGTTACTGGTGGTTGAGAAGTTGTAGGATGGAGAACTTGAGATTGTGATTTTGATGGATTTTTTCCCATCTCTTTTTCTTTGGATCTTGATGGAGCGGCAGCTACTACTACTACTGTTTTTGAATTTGGTTTATCTTTATTATTATTAGAAGGATCTTCATCACATTTTGGATTTCCATCCAAATTTTTACAAACTCCATCACTATGTGGACATTTTGTAATCTCCCAAGTATGTGTTATTGCATTCCATTCTAAATGATGAACACATCTACTTCTAAAATGTTCATCGTCCTCTTCACAATCTTTCTTATTTTTTACAGCCATTACTTTTTTCTTCCGTTCCAATATCTCTTGTTTCCGGACGTAGCGCGTATTTGAGGAGATGATGAGATGACTTGAATCCTTCTTGTTATTATGATGATGTTTTTCACAATATTGTGCTCGTGCTGTACGTGACCATGGTTCTATTGGATTGTGACCATAGTAGTCTAGAGCCTTATCAATAAGTGGATATTCCTTGTCATCTTTTCTATTTCCTCGGGGTCTCTTACAGTATCGAATATTCTCTCTTCCTTTCCTCTTGGCACTTGGATGATCATGTGTGTGAGCATGGTCATGGTCATGATTATGATTACTATTAGTTGGAATGAGAATATGATGATGACTGGAATGATCAACTGGTTGTGTTTTTGAAACAACTCGACTTGGAGTTGGAGTTGTTGGAACTATTATATAAGATTTTTGTGTAGTTGGTTTTTTGGGTGGCCCTGTTCTTTTATTATTATTATTATTATTATTGTTAGACTTTGATTTAGATTGAACTCCAGAGGCTGGTTTAGATTTGGGTTTGATTTTACCACGAGGTGGTGTCTTGGATTTGGACTTGGCTGAAGATTTTCCAGTTTTGGGTGCTACTGCTGTAGTATCCGATTCGTAAGTGTAACTATAAGTGTATTCATAAGAAGGAGAACTATGATTTTTTTTGAAACGGCCCGAGGAAAATGATGATAAGGACAATGATGAAGATGAGAATGAAGTAAAATTTCCAAGTTTACCACCGAGTCTTGTAGTTGCTTTAGAAGGGCCTGATGGTTTTGAATTAGTAGGGACGGTCTTTGTATTAGATGTTTGTGCTTGTGTTGTTTTAGGCTTGTTTGTTGATTTCATGTTATTTCAAATGAAGTCCGGCAGTGCTCTAAGGACTCCATCGATTGCATTATTCTGTTGGTATAAATCAAAGATACTATTCTCAATTCTCGTTACCTTTTAAACATCCCAAATTAAACTGTAAACTATAAACAATTATCATGATTATTCCTTTCTATACGTACTCACATAGTTGTTGCTGCTGTATGTATGAAAAAGTTGAGGTACATATTTCAAAGATAGGAGCAAATTGTGTGCTCATTGGAATTTTGGAATCTGGAACATGAGGGCAGAAATACGGACTAAAATGACTACTTTCACTTAAACTTTAATTTTATCGCGTGCATACACATTTTGATGGAAAAGATGAGACTTTTTCCTCCCAACTTTTACGGGTTTGTTCCCGATGTTCTGCATAGTGAAAGTTAAGCACCATAACTATGGTTACTGCTGACTCTGCAGTCTGAAGATCGACTAAAATTTGTAGTAACTATGGAAATTCATACACAAGTACACAAGTACAGAGAACTTTGGAGATGTTTAATAGATGTATGAAAACATGTGTGTATTTAAACCGTAATACATGCTACAAACTACAAACTACAAACTATTTGTTGAGTTGTTGGTTAATGCTACACACCACATGATATTTGCTGTTTGTAAAATATGTCTAATGTCTATGATGTATAGATATTGTAAAATAACATCATCTGTTTTCATTTCTGATTAGTTAAAAATTATGATTAAATTGTTACAAAATGCACTGAATAAAATCATATTTTTTTTACATTCATGTGTGTGAAGAGAGAGAGTTCTGTGATTTGCGTATTTGCCTAAAATCGAAAACGAGTCAAGGTATCCTTTTTTTGATCATACTCATTCAAATCTTGGGAAAAAATCGGATTTCTGTTTTTGGTTTTTGGAAAAATTGAAAGGTAAATTAATTTTTAATTGAGATTAAAATATTTTTTTGTAGTTAGATCAGTTTACATAAAGAACACAACTATTTTCATGCTCTATTTTGTAGTTTAAAATTACAAAATGTGACTCTTTTGTACAATTTAATTGCCATAAGTTGAATCTTGAATCTTGCCTTTCCTTTTTGTGAATCTGGACATTTAATTCGCAAGTAATTTAATGAAACAAATGTTAATAATTTGAGATAGCGAAATATTTTAATAAAAGGCATTAGTATAAAAAGTGCATTGTAATTTGAAATATAAGAATTTTTGCTGTTCACACTTAATTTTATGTCAGTTACTACAAATGATTATAATGTTATATCTTTTATATTTCCAGGTGGAGAGTGGAGAATTCTTATTCCGTATTCATCATTAGGGCTGTTTCTAGTCTAAAATCAACAATAAAATTGTGGAAAAATGTCTAATATATCCACTATACTTATTGGAGGGTTCGTTGTAGCCCCTTTGTCAGCTTATTTAGCCTATAAGGCTGCTGGCTCTAGGGAAATGAGGAGAGAGACCTATAAAGATAAGGAGTTAACTAATATTCAGGAAGAAGTTGCTCTATTCCATTTGACTAAACATCATAAGTATGCTCCAGATGAATTACCTCCAACTAAAGACGGCAGAGTCTGGCATGTATGTAAAACTATCTCTCATAATTTTGCAAACCAAATAAAAATGCTTTTCCAGTTTTATAGATTGTCTATACCAAAATTTAAAAAAAGTAAATAAAATCAATATTGAAAAGCATGTAATATAATATTTTTCTTGTTTTTCAGGCTGGAACTGACGAAGTCAAGAAACACGTCTGGCGAAACGCACCATTTTGGTAATTCTTCAATCAATTCATGTACAGATATGTTTATTATATTTAAAACAAAAATCTAATAATAATAATAATTGTACATGGCGTAAAGATTATTAAATAATTATTATTGTCATTATTCTTACAATAGAATATTGTTATATATTGTAAGTATCTATACAAAATATAATATACTCTAGATATTTTAGTTCCGTTCACATGCGTATTGTATAAACCAAAAAAAAAGAAAAAGAAGACAAATTATTATTATCGAATGCTAAAAATAAACCGTTATAAGACGTTCGTAGTCAAATTATAAATTTTACTTTTGATACAAATTCAACACTTTATTCTTTGAACTTTTAATTGTAATTTTACATTTTAGACCACTCGTTCATAATATGATGAAAAAATATTGTGCATATATATAGAAACTGGTGGTATAAAATAGTTACTAAAATAGAGTATATATAGAGTAGCAAAACACTATAACATCATCATGAATAGATTGTAAATATTCCTCATGTAAGCAACATATTATTATACATTAGGAAAAGGTATATGCTTGATAAATTTTATAGGAGCTCAGACAAACAGTTGATGCGGTAGAAGATATATAGAAGAATTAAGTTGGAAACAGTAGGGAATTTTTGTTTTTCAGAATTCAGAACGTATATTATATTAGACATTAGATATTATATCGATTAGGGTACAAAAAATTATTCCTTTTTTATGGCATAAAATAGAACATTCATTCGCTTCCAAATTCATCTCATACTTCTTTTACTTAATTTCTAATGCTGTTTTGTTTTTCTTCATTCACAAAGTTTAAGCATAGCATGTAAAATTAAATAGTATAAACACCTTGTCACTTTAACTGTAGCAGTTGTAGCAATTATTAGCACATTTATTACTTTTTCATTTTACACACGTGTAAAATTATATATTAATTGACTCAAAACTGTAATGACTGATCTTATCTTACTTAAAATCAGCGGAAGAGCATAAATGTATTATGGATAAAACAACCTTCCTTAAAGTTATTACACATTCATCCCTCGCTCAAGAAAATGAAAAGCAAATGGGTCAAAACAACTATTCACTACAAATTATTATTTATCTGCTGTTTAACGGTGAGCATATATTATAAGCACATGAATTTTATATGTACTTTACTTTAAGACTCGTTTCCATTTGATATTTGAACTTGTAATGTCATCCATGTTCAATGTCCACATAAATCATCTCATATTGTATCGAAGACTGAGCACAAAAACATGAACTATAATACTGTACGCAAAGTGCCAAGTTTTGCAGCCAAGTTGCTGAATGTTATTATGAAAATTATTATTATTTTCCCACTTTGAAAGTAAAAAATCCAGGCGGAATTCGGAATTCATAATAAGACAATAAACAACAAGAAGGCTAAAATGACATTGAAACTAAAAAAATAAAAGGTAACCAACTTTAGATTTTCTGTTTACTGACCCCAGACCTGTGTGTACTGTATAATTACATTTAATGCTTCTTTTTTTTGCTACTTACCACACGCTAAATACAAAATATGGTACAAGATGATAATATTAACCAGAACATAAGAAGTAAAGAACGGTGGGAGAAGAGTGGCTTATCTACTTTGGGCATCTTCTTCATTTTCTCATAATAATAAACACAATGCACATTAGTAGTCAGTACCACCTCTGAGTTCAAACGTTTGCCAAAAGACTTATAGTATACACAGCATAGGGAATAGGTAAGTTTTATCCATGAATTCATAACATGTTTTGTGGATACTGGATATACTAGTTGATTCTAGACTCTATAAAGTGCAATAATTACACTACAGGATTTTATTTGATGATTCTGGACTGTACTGTAATTAATTGAGCGTGAGACCTAGTCTAATTACTGTGAAACATGAGAATACTTAATATAGGAGAATGAGAGACGAGAGTGGGAGTGTGAGCTAATGATATATTATACTATGAAAGAAAATTAAAAGTAAATAATATACTATTCTACTTTTTCATAAAAAATATGGAGAAGGTTACTCTATACTAGTGTAGTGTATTTTGTATTGTATTGTACTCTTTTCATTTCCTATACAGTTTACACGATACACGATGAAAAGTGTATTATTGTACATAATGTACATTCGGTTTGACATATAGCTTATAGCCGCTCCAATAATTTTCTTCTCCATTTTTCCATTTCTCCATTTTACATTTGATTCAATTTCCTGATTTCATATTCAAAAAAGGAAGGAAAAAGTAGAATCCAGAATCCAATACCTCAGAGTTAAAACTAAAAGTTTTAACTGTAGTATTTTACACACATTTCATATTATTCCTTCTGCTTGTGTTCCATCCTCGATTCTCGATACTCGATACAAAATTTATGGAGATATCCAGGGTATTTTTAGGTCAGACTGTTGACTTTTCCTTGACTCTATTTTTCTACATTTGTCTACTACTTCGAATTCTGTATCAAGTAACTTGTTTAATTCTCTCTAGATTTAATCATCTTCGAAAACATCAAAAAATCCCACTACGAATAAGTAGTCAAAGTTAAATAAACATTAAATAAAAATGCTTCCAGGATGTTTTAAACTTTTGGGAGCTTTAAAATGGAAATTTTTACTAGTGAATATTCTCCTATTATTTCATGACGTGTTCAGTGAATCAGTGGAAGACAATAACAATAATTATAGTAGTGATATTTCTGAAGAACCTCAAAGTGTTTATAGTTCCTCCACTAATTCTAATTCTAATGTTCGCACTCGTTCCACTGTTGAACATATTCTTGGCTATAGATACCCGTCTCCTCCTCCACCTCCGTCTCCTCCCACAACAACAAAAAAACCACCATGTGCAACTCATCATCACCCACCAGAACCCGCCTGTAACTCAATTATCACCCCAACAAAAGTGAAAACAAATTATCAGGAGAAAGAAGTTCTAGTGCCGGAATTCACTCGCGTCCCTGTTGACACACCCGAATTCGTTCCTCGTCAAGTAGAGGATTTTGACTTTCAAGATGTTCCATTCCCCGTCATCAAATATGAGAGGAATCCTCATAAAAATATCACAGTGGATCGTTGGGAAATTTGGCCTAAAGAAAAGATTGTGAAAAAACGTGTGCCCCTCTTTAAAAATGATACGATTCATTTCAACATTTACAAACTCCGACCCCGGAAATATATTCAGACGGAATTGAGACCAAGAAATATTGAAGTAACTGAGGAAGTAGAACAGGAAATCCCCATTAATTTTGTAGACACTCAAATTGAATATGAAACGGTTTGGTTGGAGGAGGAAGTGATTGTTTTCAATGACACATATCTGGACTTGGTCATCTATGATTATGTTGAATTTGATGTGGAGGTGGAGAAAATCCGATATTTTGATAAAGCAATCCCTGTGGATAATTACACACTAGTACAAAAGAAACTGAAACAGAAACGACTGGAGTATGAAGAGGAGAGAGATGTGGAAATTGATGATATTTGGTATGGAAAGAAACCGGTCCATCTTCCCAAAGTTCATATTCATCATGAACAACTGATTGAAGAAAGGATACAATTTACAAATAATAAAACTTATAATGTACCCGTATTTGAACCATATGAAGTCAAAGTTCCCGTATTTACAAACTATTCAGTGGATGTTCCCCGGTTTTATCCCGTGGAAGTAACTATTCCGACTTACACAAAGATGCCCTGTGCAAAAACAAATAGAAATCCAGGCTATTTACCTCCTTTGATGGAATGTCCAGAATGTCCAAAATGTTGTAGGAAATGTCAAGGATATGACTATTCAAAACCGGATGTTGGATTCACATCTTAAAATTCATAGTTTTAATTGAATTGTTTACTAATTATTATGAAAATTATTGTAAAATTAAAACCGTTTGATAATAAAAACAAAAAATGCTCAATATAAATCCTTTTTATAAAATGATAATGTCTTTGCCTTTTTTATTTTACTTTTGCATAAAAATCTGTGCACTAAAAAACTGAAGATCTCAAATCTCGAATGTCTCATGTCTCATTTTCATGAATTTTCACTGAAAAAAGAATGCAAGTAACAAAAACGGGTGCAGTAGAAACTAGATACTAGTCCATTTAGAAAAAAATATGCAAAAAATTAGGAAAACATTGTCCGTTTTATTCCGTTACTTTATCTAAGAAAAATTGTGATGAAAATGTCCACCTCTTTATTTTTTCAATAATGTATGAGCTGGAATAAATTGACACATATTTAAAATATTCATGGGAAATTTTTTTATTCAATTTTAAAAAATACATATATACAACATACAACAATGTAACATAAAATAAGCAGCTTTTATTTCAAAGGAGTGTTTTATAAAAATGAAAAAAGTTGTAAATCTTCGTCTTATACTTTGTATTTTGTGTATTGCTATTGAAAATTCAGACTTTGAACTACAAAAAAGATACAAAACACTGATTAAGTGTATCATGTCGTTGTTTCTTGCTCTATACTACTACTGCTACTACTACTACTGCTAATATTGCTAAGATTTTCTATAGATTCTTCAGTTCTTATATCCTCTTTTTCATTTTCATTTTGTTCATTGTTGATTTCTGATTGAGTAGAATTGGATGGGAATTCATGTGGATTGTTATGTCTTTTTCGAATGAAACTCCTTGTTCTAAAAATTTCTTTTCTGGGTGAATGTAAACAGTGTTTACAATTTGGACATTCTCGACATGGTGAGCACTGTGGAGGAGTTGGATAAGATGGAGACGACGATGATGCCTGATATGCACAAGGGACAGGAATTGTGATGTGAGATTCGTACTGTTCTTCCACTGGGATTTCTCTTCGTACTGGAAATTTAACTTTGTAGTGTTCTCGGACGGGTTTTGGAATTTGTACAGGATTTCTTATAGGTTTTTCAATCCATTTTGTTTTCCCCTTGACACTGAATTTTGTCACATGTTGATCTTGCCATTTGACTTCCTCTTGTGTCTCTTCCCTCTGGACTACTTTGGGTCTGTCATTGTATACGCGGATAGGCTCAGGATGCTCAGAAATTTTGAAAGATTCCAATTCAACATTATTGATTTTAATCTGTGGTCGCTCTATATCATTATACACATATTTTATTCGAGGCACTTTAACTGTCACATGTTTGGTACGGACCACCTGTCTTGTTATATATTTTGGAACTTTTTTAATTTGAAAGTCTTTTATCACTATTTTCTGCTTGGTTCTATGAGGAACTTCAATTTTTTTGGCAACTTCCCTTTTTACTGGTATTTCATAAACTAGAATTTCCTCTTTAAGAGAGGGTTGTTCCTTCCAAACTTCTGTAGGGATGACTTTACTCATTCGAATTTCTACAGGTTCCTCTTTTTGAGTGATAACTGGTAATTCCTTCACCCTCTTGACTTCCTCCACCTCTTCATAGTACTCTGTTTTAAATTTGGGTTGTGGTACACGAACTTTTGTGAGGGTGGGAGATGGAAATGGATCATCTACTGGGAGGAGGATTTTCTCGGGTTTTTCTATTGAAACGGGTCGTTTTTTAAGTACATGGAAACTTTGTTCCTTTTCTCCAGCCCATTGGTCTTCACAGGGACGAGTTTCATGATGATCCACATGATGATGACAATCTACTGAAAAATTATTAGTACTGGATTCTGCAGGATTATCTTTCTCTTTCTCTGTTTCCTGTCCCTGTTCAGATGATGGCTCTAAACTTTTGTCCAAATCTAATTGTGAATGAGTGAGTGACAGATGACTGAGGAAAATTAGAAAGATAAACCCCAAAGTCACCTCACGTCTTTTCGTTGCCATTATGTTTGTATTTTGTGTTGTTTGATTTTTAAAAACTCAAAATAACACTTTAAGAAAAACCACAATTATATGGACAATGAGATTGAAAATGAGGTGAGAGAGATTGTGAACTCGTCCATAGTCGACATGATGAATGCTGTAAACTTTTTCTACAATGGCTCTTGATACTTGATCAAGTTTAAGCTCAGGTATTAATTATTAATTATATACTCAGTAAAAAAAAAGAACCTTCTTTGTGTGTGTGATATATTGTAAACTCAATATGAATATCTATATGTACACGCAGAGTGAATACTGAATATACTAAACATTTCCTGCATGCACTACGCATGGAAGGTCACTGTTAAAATCGCCAGTAATTCACTTTTATGTAAAAAATATTTTTCTCATGAACCCTGTTTTTCCCATCATCATGAAATCGTTTATTATCCATTTCCGTAAATAGAGGATAAACCATTGATTTCAGAATATAGAGGCAGAGTCCCTCTATCGGTGAAAAATTTGTACTAGTCTGAAAAAAACAAGTTCGAACTGGTCCGAAATTTGCAGTCTGCACATTTTTATTTTGAGTGTGTTCGTTTAGATTTTTTGTATAAAAATATTAAATGAATTATAAAAGTGTCCAGAGTCCAGAAATCTCATTATATTATTTAAAATTTTAATTCTAATCGTATTTAAAACTTGATTGGTTGCTATTTCTAGTTTTATCAGCGTTTATTTGTTTTTTATGCATATTATACTGTTGTGTAGTGCGTCTAATAAAAATACATCGTCCGTTTCTACTTTCTATACATAATATATATATACGTATAATATTATATAAGTTCTGGTAATTAGACTACTACTAACAATAATAATAGCAATAGAAATCATCATCATCATTCATCATCATTTGGTAAGTCATTTTTAATTACTTTATTTTTAAATTATTATCATTATTATATTATGTATGTACATGTGTATTGCATCATACTTTAAACTATACTTAATATGTATGTGTTTATTTCTTTTTTTTTTACAGAATCGGTATGTGAAGATCTCCATTGTTTTTGTTTTCTTTGTTAAGTATTGTAAGTATAATATTATTTTAAAATAGTAAAATATATTTTAGAAACTATCTTTATTAATGCATTAATTTATGATTTATGATGTTTTTTTTTTATAATTCTTGTATTTGTTTTTGTTTGTTTTATTTTAGATGCCCAACGTTTATTCTAAATTTGATACTGAAACTCTAGAAAAGGCAGTAGTAGTAGGAACTATGGCTGGTGTGGCTTTTAGTCGTATTCCAAGATTCAATCTCGGGTTAGTATGTGGAACGACCATTGGAGCATTTTTCGTAATTGATACGTTCGATTATTTAAAAACCAAAAAAACGGAAGAAGAAAAAACAAAGAGGCTCCTTCTCAAACTGCAACAAGAGAAACAGAAGTTTCCAGTAATGCAACAACTGAAACCAATTACTTATAAAGAGGTATCAGCTCAAGAAATAAATGAGGTGGTAAAAAAAGGTAAATTGCATAATATTTTATTATCATTTATGACTAATTTAGTAGTATTATACTGCATAAAAATATATAATACATATTATAATATACCAATAATAATTTTTTTTTCTTTGTATAGCGGGCTTACCTCTTTGTAGTGAGCCAGAAAATGGTGGTTGTAGTACTAATGATCCAGAAAAGGGTAAAAAACTAAATAAAAATCAAAGCATTCGGAGTTGCATATTATTCTCTTTTATTTTATTATTATTTTATTCATTAAAAAGTAATTTATAGTTTACTAATTGATGGATATTTTTGTACTAATATGCGTGTTTATTTTTTATTTGTTTTTCATGGAATCAGATTTGGATGCTCTTGATTGAAGTAAGATTTTTTGTAAGATTTTTTGCATATATATAATATATGTGTTCGTATAATAATAATAATTATTAATAATGTTGTGCGACTGAGATATATATTATTATACTTTATACTTTATACTACATGTATTATGATGACTGATATAGATGAAGAGATTTATGTGTTTTTACAACTATCGATCAATATAGTTAATAACATATATAATATACATTATGCATTTATGTAATGTTTTAAGTGTCGAGTCATTAATAAGTTATTATTTACATATTATTATATGTATTTAAATATATATATATACAAAATGATAATAATCATATCGATGTTTTTTTTATAAAATTTTGATATAATACAAAATAAAATAATAATGTTTAATGGTTAATCAATAATCAAATTATATACAGGTCAAAAGATTTTCTTATTCTTCAACATTATAACCATCTCCAATTAAATTAGAAAGATAATAATCCTTCCATAGTTGTTTTCCAAAGTTAATGAACATGTTGAATCCAATTGGTCTTGTAGAAGTTGAATTTAAGTAGTCAACATCAATGAAAATGATTGCAAAATCATAAGGGACTTTATTTACAGTAGATATTATCATTTTTTCAATTTCTTCCTGCTTCTTTTTATTCCAAATATCTTGAGGAAATACATTGTGAAAATTTGGATGGAAAGAATCTGAAGCTCCTAAAATTGAGGTAACAAACTGTCCTG
>JAQGBI010000308.1:0-18938 GCA_034698325.1 Sminthurinus elegans | reverse complement strand
TCCCGAGTAATTTTGACCATTTTGTCCATTTTGACCGGCCATTTTGGACACCTATTTTGACCACCCTGCCAACACTGCAAAAAAAGAAAGTTCAACTTTTGTTACACAGGAAAAAATGGGTATCAAATACCATTGGATTTTAAATGTCAAATTCTTTCTATATTTTTTAATTTGAAAGCTAGGTACAAGAGACTAGAGATATTTGATATTTCACACCTACATATAATAGTAAACTTATTTACCTATATATCTGATTGGAATACTACGGCTGAACTTGCGCCCAAACTTAATGTCAAACGTACATCAATGTAAAGAGTGTAGTAGACAAAACACCAAACTTAAACAAACCAAAGAGAACACTGTTTGTCTAGGGAAAATAGATTCAACTGTTTTTGGTTTTGTGTAGGTCCTTTGACATTTTGTACAGTTTTGAAAACCCTCTCTACTTTGATATTCAAATTACCTATTCAGAATGTATAGATGCACGGTGTACAATGTGCATGCTCGAACCTCAATAAAATTGCTCAGACTTGTTTATTATTATTATTACTATTACTAATATCATTTGGGGACTGGAAATTGAAATGCTCCTGTAAATTGTGGATGTAGGGATGTAAATATTATGTGGATAGTGAGGATTAATTTATTACTGGATTTGAAAATGTATAAATTCCAAATTCCAAAATCCAAACTCCAAATCTGGCCTCGAACACGACCCTATAATTTATTTGTAGATTTATTCTATTTGCTTGTTTATTTGTACGTTTCCCATTTTCATTTTCCTCCATCGGTATCTCCGTCTGTATCTGTATTTTGTATCCTTTGAACGACGTGAAATTCTGATGACAAGAGTGAAAATGTACATAAAATGTAGAGGAGGTGACGTATGTACTCTGTATCTCAAATTACTCATAGGTACTCATAAATAGATGGTTTGGGATGCTGGCGGATGCTGCTGCTGATGATGATGCAGTGGATAAACTTTCACCAGGGATTATTCATCACACACTTCCATCTTTATATTTTATATCCGATCCGATCAACCTCGACTCGACTTTCACCAGTACCCAGTACCACTCTGGAAAATGAATTTGTCGATAAATGTGTGTGTGTGTGTGTGGGGGGAGGCAGTGCCATAAATTCTAATTTGATTAGTCTTTTCCGTATCCTTATCCGGATCCGGATTCGTATTTGTATTTACCACACAACTTTGGTCTCTGTTCATATATATATTATATTTATGTGGATTTGTTGACTATACATTATGCATCATACATGTAGACTATATAAAAGAGGCTGACTAAACAAAATTTGCATAGCATAATTTTGTGCATATTCCTACAAAAAGAGGTACACTATCTCTGTTGACTGTTGAGATTTTAATAAACCGCTTCAACCATTGACTCACTATTTTTAAAGCAAGTTTGTGGTTTTTGTATAATAATTTTGATACTTTTTATCTATTTGTTTTGTATAAAATCTAGTTGAAACTCCTTCCGCACTGTACAAATAAGTTCAAAATTCAATAGTTGGGTACAAAAGCTTTTTAAAAAAAATATCTGTTTACTTGTCATCTATTGGATCTAGATTCTAGATTTTAGATCCTATATTCTGGATTCCGGGTTCCGGATTGTAGATACAAACATGCTTTAGGAATAAAAGATTCCTGGTACAGAATGCTTCTTCTTCAAACAAAAAATGAAAAATTCTGAGGAACACAAATCAATAAATATGTGAAAACCCTCTTCCGAATGTTTACATGAGACTCCAAGAGAATCTCTCCTAAAGTTAGTGACACCTTTTTTTAAAAAGACGAGTTTTTTCACAGAGTTTCACAGAGTTCCTGGAAAAACTATCATGTTTCATTCAATTTTCCTTTGTCAGTGAGTTTGAATCAACATTCTCAATACTCAATATATAATATAATATATATATCTATCTATCTATCTATCTACAGAGCTATCACTGACACTGTCCTCTTTCATGAGAGGGGAAAATAGTACGGACACGGATACGGATGAACTATATCAAATACCCATGTCAAATTTCCATTATCAATACAAAGTTGAAAGTATAAAATTATTTGTATTTTGTATATATTTGTTTCCAAATATTTTGTTTGTCGCTCTGTCCTCTCATTTACGCTTTTGTCCTTTATATTATGTACACTGTCAGTGAAGCAGAAGATAAATACAAAAGTTTTAGCTATGCCCTGTAGTCTATAGTGGGAGAGAGGGCAACAGACAATAGTCAACAGGGCCAGAAAACCTCAATCTATGGTATACATACATACCATAGATTGATACATTGAAAATTTTGTGTATTGTATCCAAAATATTTACAGTTTGTTTCTCAAACTCAGTTCCATTCAGTAGGAAAAGTCCTAGCTGACATTCGTATATTATGGCACGTACAACGTCCACGTTTACGAATCCACCATTCACCACAAGAATGAAAACGAGAACCAGAACGAGAGAGAAAACTTTTTGAGTCGGAAGAATAGAAAACTTTTTTAAGGTATGAAAGAGAGAAAGAGAAAGAGGAGAAGAGTTCAAGAAATAGTTTTACCTTTTTCCACGTCCTTTCTTTTGCTTGTGCCATCTTCCTCTCACTCTTTCTGTTGCTGTTTCTCCTGTCCTATCTCTTCATCTTCCGTGCTGTGCTGGTGGTAGGCTGTTGAACTAGGAGTGCTTCACATCTGTACACTTTTATCTACAGATTGTACATTTTAGAGCCTAGATGTGTGCTTAATGTGTTCCTTGTACGTGGTTTTATCTCCTATATTCGTATATTATTAGAATGTACAATCTACAATCTACAAAGTACAGAGTACAGAGTGCAGATACTCCTGTCTCCTCTTCCTGTATTTCATATGCACTTTGTATTTAAAAGTATTAAGAATTGAGATGAGTCGAGAGGGAGAAGGCAAATACGCTTTTATTACATTTTTACGACTATGAAGAGGACAATGACGAGGATGAGGACGTTCAGTTTCATCCATCCGTCCATTTGACTTTACATTTTTATTCCTATTCCATTTTGTCCTGTTTTCTCCCTACGACATCCTTCCATTTTACATTAAAGATGGATTTCATAAATATTTTGTACACACATTTCACGCAATATGGTACGCGAAACGCAAAAAAAACGTGTCTGTGTGGAGTAGGGAGTATGAAAGAGAAATGAATAAATTAATCTGTAAAAAAATACTAGACTAATGGTAATGACTCAAAGTCAGGAGATAAATAAATAGTCGTTCTTTTCCTGCTCCTTTTTACCCTTCTCCAAGTTAAAATTAAGTTTAAGTAAAATAATAAGTAATGAGTAAAAAAAGTAAAACTCATTGAAGCTTATGGTTTATGGTCAAAATGCGCAAACAAAAATTAGGACTTCTGTCTTTGTAAGTTGTAAATTGTGAGGGAGGAAGAGGTTTTAACAAGTCAAATGAATGAGCAAATTTTTATGGACCACGCACATTCATATACGTTTATTCCCTTATTTATTACAAAATTTACAAAATCCACACACTTTTTTACATCTAGTAGAACACAAGAAGAAAATATTAAAATATTTTTTACAGAATTTTTAGCACAAGTGAAGCTATTCTTTTTTGCATTTAAATAGTGAGTTCATATGGAACATGAAAATTCCAGGACAGAAAAAACATGAACCAATAGTCATTATTCACTATTATTATTATTATGATTCTGTGAATTCCTAGTACTATAGTAACTTATGGTTTTCGTATGCAGTATGTACTATGTATACTGCAGGACTGTTTATTAAATAAAATAATCTATGAGATATTTCATGCTGAATCAAGATATATTAATCAAGTCAAGTGAAAGTTGAACTTTCTCTCTAGTGAAAAAAAATGAATTCATCCTCACTTTCTTCATTTGGTCCTGTCATTATCTCGCAATTATAATGATAAAGCGAGAAAATGGGAAATGGGGAATTGAGGACGGCGTGAAATGGCAATGGCAACAGCAATGTCTTGCACTCTACTGTCTGAGGTTTGGATTCTCTCCAAAATGGAATCTATATAAATCTATCTCTAGGAAAATCTAAAAGAAAGATCGCGTATAGAGAGACAAAAAGAGCTTTCTTGGTTTGGGTTCTTTCGGTTGCTCCATTCGTGGTTTTCACATTCTAAATTCTACATACACAGACAATATGTATACACAAGAAGGTCTCTGCCTGAAATAAGAATGTCTCACCTCTACTCTTTATTTTAGTGTCTTATCCCTCCATAACCTTGTCATTACTATTACTATGCAAAGCTCTCCACTTGACATCATGGGGCTGAGCATGGAGAATTGAGCAGTCTCGTCATCTTTCTCATCTTCATCGTCTTCCTTGTCATTGTCACCGTCATAGTCGTAGTCATAGTCGTAGACATAGCCATTGTCGTAGTCATCATCCATTTGAAATTTCAAGTAGATGCATAAATGGCATGTATAAAATTTGATGAAGGCTGAGACATGAACCATGAGCCATGAGTCACGCTTCAAGCTCCTAGACGACAGACTCTGGGAGCTAGACTCTAGACCAACACCTACACCATTCCAAGTCAAGGCAAGAAGTCAGCCTGTCAAGGCATTATCAAAACGCTGCACTGTCTCTGTATAGCTATAGATATAGATGTAGACAAATATGTAGAGAAATATATATCGAGAAAGTATTATGTGGCATAGCATTTGCGTGACTCCCTGCATATTTATGCTTAGACTAACAGAAGGCTGATAGACAAAAGAAAGTAGAGGAGGAGGAGGAGGAGAGGAAAAAGAAGGGAGAAAGTCCAATGTGCTTTCTCCACTTTCTCCGCTTTCTCCACTTTCCCTTTCAATAATGAAACGACAAGTGCTTTCAAGAGAAAGTTGAATTTTCTTTGTCTTGGCCTAGCTTGCTATTGGTATTGTGTGGTAGCACATCATTCCTTTCCTCCTTGTCCTACTTTTTTCCTCCTCTACCTTTTCAAGTAAAGACCGGGGACCGGGGAATTTGAACAAACATTTCGTTTGAATCCAAATCCTCAAGTATCCGCCAACCGCATCATCATCATCCCACGACGGTATTCCCAGCTGCTGCTACTGCTGCTGCTGGTTGGCATAACTTATCCTAAGATAAAAATCCTTTGTTTTATCCTACCAAACTAAGTACATTGTACATACAAAATACACTTGGCTTGCTTTTGGTTTTCCTCCACCTCGGATCCAACTGGAAAATGATAATAATTATTATTGTGATTCTCATTTGCCAGAAGCCAGGAGTAGTGCAACAAACTGCCAACTAAAACAAAAGCAAACAAACAGAACAAAGAAAGAAAGAAAGAACGAAAGAAAGAAGAGTCCTAAATCCAGAATCTAGAATCTAGAGCTTGGCTCGAGATTTTGGCATTGTATTCTAATTCCTTTTTCTTTTCTTGCTCGTCTAATTAGAATTTTGTTCTTTTTCATATTATCCTACACAAATTTTGTATTCCTCATGGAAAATTGTTCAATGTTTATAGTTACTCTTTACAATCAACTTTGTAGCAAAGTTGGTCCAACAACGTCCATCGTGTTTTGAAATGAACTTTTACTGCACACAGTACACATAAAAGCAAACCATATAATTTAATCTGCTCATCTTTTTATTTGAATTTGAGGCCTCTGTCTTTTATATTCTGCATCCATTTTTTAATAAAGATAAAAAAAACTAATGACTTTTTTCTTTTTTTTCTTTAATGTTCTAGGTGGAGGAGATTGAAGGGAAATTATCACCGAGTGACAATCCTGACTCTCCAAATGAAACACCAAATTTACAAACTAGACAGAGTACTACAAGTGGAGGTAGTGGGGGTGGTGGAGGTCACCGAGGTCATGGGGTGGGAGAGGAGTCCTCGAGGAATACAAGTGTCTCGAGTCACTCTGAAATCCCACCCGACAGACAAAGTGACTCCACCATCAAAACCCACGACTCATCTCGCTCCCCCGCCTCCGACAGTCCTGCTCACCGGTACGGGTAAATACATTATATCACTTATCACTCTATCTATTCATTTATATCATATCACCATAGTAGTGTCACTACATAGTTTCACTATATATACCATACATAATTTTTATTTATTTAAATACTTTTAGCATAACTAAATTTATGATAAAATCCTACGGTCAACGTATTTATTATATTTAAATAATAAGATTTTTTACTATAGTATTTCTAATTATGATACAAACTGTACAAAATTTTAGAAATTCACTGTATACAGCTTAAAGATTTACAGGAACAAAAAACCATGTACTTTTTTTTGAATATTCTTCTTCTATAGAACTATCCATCTATTCTTATTATAACTATAATAAGCATTATACTAAAAATAATATATGCTCCATATTTTCATATTCTAGATCATAGTATTACTACAAAAATATACTATATTTTATTATACTCATTGTTAATATAAAGCCACTCTCACTTATACATGTACTTGGGACGCGTAATTTTTACTATAGATTACGCAATATTTAATAAACTTAGTAGTCGGTATTTATTATTCTGTTTACTGTGGGAATTACTCAAGAAGAAGAACCACTGAGTAATTGCTATAGTACATACTGTATGTCGTATGTACGATAAACGCCTATGTCATTGTCATCCTTATTGTAGTTGTCATGAATGGAGCTGAGCTCATGGAAGTGAGACAAATAACAAACTAGCACTCGTCAACACACTAGCCAAAGCTCATGTGTGCTTATGTGTTTTACTCTAATATTATAATTAATTTAAAAGTGTGGCGTGTGTTTAACTACGAGTACATGGAAACTACGAGTACATGATGAACTGACTGACTGACTGACTATTGGATATTGGAAGAGTAGTGGAATGAGCAAGAGAATGAGACGCCCCATGGCCAATGACGCTGACGTTCATAAGTAGATGTACATTGTACAAAAGTACACATGTATATTGGTGTCTAGTGTCTAATAGTATCTACTGTAGTAGCCCTTGTACTTTACGCCATTTTATCATGATATTGTAATGTCATGTAATGAAATGTCGTGGTTGTTCCTTCGTTCATTGAGCTGAGCTGAGCTGAGCCGAGCTGAGCTGGTACCAAGTATTACGATCATGTTATTAACAAACTGGGTGAATTGGATAAGGAAAGAAAATGATATTACTCATAATAATAATATATAATGTGCATAGTGCATAGGCTTCCTACTACTCATTACAGACTCCAGTCTATAAGACAGAGGACCTTTATTAAAAGCAGGTATTAGCTCTCCAAAGTCTAGCATCGAGAGTGTAGAGTGTAGAGTCTATAGTATAGAGACAAAAGTATACATAATACATGGAGAGGATACAGTATAGAGTCGGCTTTTGAAAAAAGGAACAAGAGTGTGTCTCATATCTCTCTCCTTCATAATATATGGTTAGTTAGCGGTTGTATACACTTAGCACTCGAACTTTTACTCATAGTCCTGCCTTCTATCTCATCATCTCTATACTCTCTACTCTATACATAAACTTAATACTGTATGTACTGAGAAAGGAAATGGATGAATGGAATGAATATTATACATGTTGTTTGCGTGTGTGTAGAGTGTAGATTGTGGATGTTTGTAAATTGGAATATCTATACGTATATGTATGAATTCTGGATACTAGACATTAGACAGTAGAGAAGACCACAACTCAGAGTTTCTCTCTCCCATCATTTTCACATAGTTTTTTCTTCTCTTTCTTTCTTTCTCCCTCTTTCTTCTTCCTTCCTTCATCCTTTTGCCTTTTGACTGGATCGGACTGGATTGAATTGGACTTTGACTGGGTGTGTAACTTTTAGTTTTTCACTATGACTCTTTCGTGATGGTCGTGCTTCTTTCTCCAGTCACAATACAAATACAAATACAAACACACATTATCACACAGATACACGTACAAAAACAAACACAAATCCTACAAACAAACGAACAGAAATTTGAAAACAATCAAAGACATATTCTGGATCCTGGATAGCTACAATTTTATAGTATAGTTATTACTTTTGGATTTGGATTTTTTTGACCTTTCCTCTTTCTTTGTGTGACCAATGAGCGTGAACGTGTAAGAGTGAAAGGTTGGATTTTACACTGAGTAGGAGTTTCATGCTCCACCAACGGAGCGAGGTGAAAGAAATCGAAGTAGCTCTTTTTATAGAGAGCAAGAAAGAGAAAGAGAGAGAGAAAAAAAAGAATCTCTGAAATTTTTTTGTCAAGCAGCAAGTGTGTTAATAACGCGTCTGAAACAAGAAGAAGGGAAAGGCCATGAAGAATTCCAAAAATCATTATTTAATCTGTGTTCAGTGGTAAATATTGAAATTACTTGTGAGCCTTGGGGGAATACTGGAATTTAAAAGAGAAAGTTACATGTTCAAAATTATTAAGTCAACATTCAATATTGATATTGATGGGGCCTTAGTTTTATCCAGGAACCTTTTGAGAAGTTTTGATATTTCCATTTTCCATTTAGTGCAAACAGAGCAAACAAAGAAAGGAGTCACATCGATAAAAATACCATTATCAGTTTAATCTAAGTTTGTTCATAATTCAAAATGTATACTTTCTCCAAGCCACTTAAAATTAAATCATTTAACTTGACTTTTCATCTCACTGTATTTTAATAAGAATGGAATAATGATGAACCGTTGAAGATTACAAAAGTTTTTTTTATATCAAAAGTGCAATTTGTGCAAACCGAAATCATATATACACAATTATTAGGCGAATCTTGGAACAGCACAGTCGTTAAAATTTTACCCTTCTATTCTATCTGGAAGAAAGCCTTTGGGCTTCTAAATTTTCAAGGGAGGTAATTTCAACCTTTTTTTCTTTCGTTATTACATTTATATTGTTGTTTTTTTTTAAAAAAGAAAGAGCATATTAGTTTATGTAATTGCTAATTCGACATGTAAATAACAAAACAAACCCCTTTCGGATGAATTTCAACTTTCAAGCTCAAGCCTTTGTTACATTATATATCATATGACATATGTGACGTTTGTTTTAATCCCTCACTACTATACTACACTTATAGAGAATAGCTAGAGATTTTATACCCGACTTTGATTCAAAGCTCTTTTTCCGACATGACATTGTCAATCGTCAGCTCCAATTACGATACGGATGAAGACAGTAATCTGTTAATAAAATTATCCTGCTAATTTAATTTCCGTCCCTAGGATGTGGAGATCCTATAATAAACAATAATTACAGCGGAACATTGAACATTCAAAGTATTGTGATTGGTAAATAGTTAAACCTGAATATACAGGAAAAGATACCTCTCCTATACTCAAATACTCAAAACTACTGTATATAAAATATAAAATAGAAAATCCTCAGCTAAAAACATTGACTGTTCTACATTCTAAAAATTTCTCCACTTCTCCTGACTTCTCCAGAGTCACTCAGGTTAAAATAGCACCTTTTACACGGAATATTTAAAGTTCAAGCTTTCCAGAAGAAGAAAATCTGAGGTCTTCAAATAATAATTAAAAAGTTTTTGGAACTCTTGTGTTTGTGCTTCTACCAATCGTTGAACCCGCTTAATCACTCCACCCGTACTTTTTCCATTTTACAATCTTTCTTTTCTTACGCACTTCTTGAGGATACCTCTCCTTCACTCACTAATGATAGCTCTGCCTATACTTTATACTCTATTCTCTATACTCTATACTAATTACTACTGGGATATGGAACGCATGAAAACAAACTTGGTTCTTTTGCAAAACTGTTATACTATAATTTTGAGGGAATCGGCAACCGCTGGATTAACTCTGACCTGGAGAAAGTGAGTAAAATAAAGCTAGAAAAAAGAGTGGGAAAGTAATGTTGTGCATAACGCAGAATAAATACTCGAGTTGGATCTACCGATTCAGCTCCAGATCCAGAGGCAGATATACAAATGTACAGATTAAAATGCTGCTGGCTGAATATTTGCTGAACATGGAGCTTATCTTCATATCAATATCCTTCTGACGGTCTCTTTGTCTATAACTCACAGCCTCGGTTACCGGTTATCTCAGTCGGTATCTCAGTGTATAGGATGGAGAAAGTGTACGGTGTACAGGTGAAGGAATAAATAAGCTCTTTATGCGCTTACACAGAATAGAGATAGGAGATTGAGTATTGAGTACAAATCTGTTTTTACCATACGGTATACTATATTGCATAATATTCAAGTCAAATTCAAATCTACAGATGTAACTATAGTTATAAAAGGGGAAAGGAAAGCCACAGCCGAGATTTTATACCTGTAATAGACTGCCGTATACAGTGTTTACTACACTATATGTGTGATATGTGCAATACAAAAGATGGGCTGCGCTTTGTCTATTGAACATTTCGAGCAAATCGCAAATCGTCGGAGCATGCTGGATATAGTTGTGTATTGAAGTGATAGTCAATAGTCAGTTTCACCACCTGGAACATGTTTGATTTTATTTTATGAAGGAGAGGACAAAAGACGGTTAAATTGAGCTAACCTGCAGTGGATTGACTTGAGTGGAGCAGAATGACAATCTAATGTACTCTTCTATATTGTATTGTACTGTACTGTACTGTACTATACTGTATTGCACTAGAGGAAAAGTGAATGAGTCTCCTCCCAATCGTTCGGTTGACTCGCATTCAAGGCACACGTGTAAATGTCTCTACCAGGATTATTTTTCAAGGAGAGACAAACAAACGAGAACGACAACGACGAGGGGAAAAGAGAGAGAAAGAAATCCCTTACACAATCCATTTCGCCCTTCTGATCTGTCATCCTGTTCTCATTATTTTTCAAACAACTGGAGGAAATACATGTACATGGTGAAAAAACCACTGACTTGTACAGCGTACACTGTACTTTGGGTGCAGTGTCGATTGATATTTCAGTTCTCGACAAAACTATGGATGGGTTTCATCATGCCTGGATAGATTTATACAACATATGTTCAATGTTCATCCGTATTCGTATTAGTATTCCGTGTAAATTATAAAAAGTCAAATTGGGTGTGTATAGAAGAAAATTTGGGTATAAAAAATAGGAATAAAAGCTCTATAGTGGAAATTTTTTACTTTTGTTGTTTTTTTGTGGGACGCATTTCCGTATTTTTGTGTTTGAGTTTTGAGTTTTGTGTATACGGCAGAATCTGACGCCCGCCAAATGGCGGTGAAAAAAACAAATTTCACTCCTTGTTTTTTTATTCTCCTTTTATTTATGGTTATTATTTTTAATTTATTTATTTCAGTTGCAGGTATTTATTTAGTTGTAAATCGTGTAAAAAATTCAAAGTTTTAAATAAAATTAATAAACATGCAATGAAAACAGCTGTGAAAATATAGGAGAGCATTGGGGAAGCTAAAGAGAGACAGAATGGCACAAGTGGATATGGATTTTATAATACTGGTTGATTTAATTATGATATGATATAATATATGATATAATATAATGTGTGTTGGTGTTGTTATATGATTGTTGACAGTAAAGTTCAACTTTTGTCATGCCCTACAGCTAAGTGGATAACAAGGTTTATCTCCAAAGTTCACGCTTCTTCAAAATCCCAATTGGAATCAAATCCAGTCAGCATGAAAACAAAGGAGTGTAGTCTATAGGCAAAATAAGTTGTGTAAGAAAAGTACCAAAACCAAAAATATGGTACATATACTTACGTATTATAGCTAGATCAATTTAAGCCGTTGAACTAGCCAAACGGCACACCCGAAATCCAATCCACGCCAATCCAAGTCTAAAGCATGGAAAATTCGGTTTCTTAGAGTACACGAGTTTTTCATTTTTTAAGCACACTCTTTTCCTCTTTTTCCCATATTTCAAAAACTATAACTTTGCTAACTGAGTACTGATTTATTTTAAGAGTACCTCCCCCTTTTCTCTACTCCTCCTCCTTATGAATTTTTATCTTATCCACATTATCCATTATTTTTCGAACTATTATTCAAAGGTCATTGTATTTCATTACTCATTTCGTTCATAGTAAAAGAAAGAAAAGACTTGATACTTTATACAAAAAGAAACCAAACAATTGGAATAAAATTTTCGAATCCCTCCTGTAAAAAGTTTGAAAGTATCCTGTTTTACAATTTCACACTGATTTTTACTCTCCAATGAGCCATGAAAAAGAAACAGAAACAGAAACAGAAAATACATGTCTTTTTTTAATATTTACGGCTGACCCTCGAGCATTTAGAATTATGAACCATCATATTTTGTGAAAACTATGCACAGCCTCCACATATTTTGTATTTTTGTACAGTTTCTACATTCTACATACTCGGGGATAAAAATTCATGCTTAAAAAGTATAAAAAGGGAGGTCAACTGACATTTTAAATTGTGAATTGCAAAAGAGCCCACCCGAATTCTTCCCCACATAAATTTTACATTCTACCAGTATATACACACAGCAGTTACAACTTACAACACACGCAGAGTCATAGTTCATATTTATGTGTAAAGGAAAGTTGAAGGCTGTGAAAATCTATAAAGGAGAGAGTTTCACATTGGCATTGCCTGAGTGAATAAATAAAAATGGAGTGAGTGAGAGAGAGAAAGAGTGAGTGAGGGAGGGAATGAATGAGTAGGGCACGAGGAGCAGAGTAGGAGGATTTTCTATGATTCATAAACTAAACTCGAAAGAAGTTTACAAAAGTCGTAGATTTGAAGGATGAAGGAAGAAGGATGTTGACGCCATATCAAAAGAGAAGGAGAGAAATGTGTGTGCACAACATATAGTCACATCTAGGTGTATATGTACACATGTATGGATGGATGGACACAGAAAAGATGCTGAGGATAGAAAGTAGAAAGTGGAAAGTGGGACTGGAGAATCCCAGTTTTCTAGAGTGGGAGGAACAAAGTAAAGTCGGTAGTCAGGCTGCTCTATGCACTTGACGGAGTCAACTTTAGTCAAGTCGAATGCTGTCTACTTTGTGGATAGATAGATAGATAGATAGACATCCGTCTGCAAAATTGTTATAGATAGTACATCGTAGTTCTCGGTCTTTGGTCTTTGGCCTTTCAAGATAGAAAAAGAGATGAGCCATGTAGACAGTAGACAGTAGACAGTAGGCAGGAGATAGCAGAGAGCGTGGCAAGTGGAGAAGGAGAGACGTATATAAAAGATATAGACACATATATAAATTTACATGTATATAAATCCATGCGTTTAATTTCCTGGTCCTTGGCAATTGACTGTCTCCAGCCCACACTGAGCAACACTGAGCATTCTACACATTTCTATGCACACTCTTTTCGCTCCATGGGAAACTGAGCAGAGACGGACGAAAGTAGACAGTAGACAGTAGTCAGAAGACAGAAGAAGACATAAGACAGACCAAGTCACACGACAGGAGAGACAGAGAAAGTCGAGTTTTCTCCAGAAATCGTTGTTGTGCAAAGGAGAAGAGGACAAGGGATAATTATTCATGAAGATTTGCATGAAGATTGAGTAACTATGATGTTGATGTTGATACTAGTTGTAGTGGTGGTGATAATGATAATGATGAGGCAGATGATGACGAGAGCGAGTAATGTATGGCTGCATTAGGATTGGGATCAAGTTCTTGGTTTTGTTTTGACTTGACTGGATTTGACTAGATTTCACTGAACCGGACTCGACTAGACTGACTTGCCATTAATTTACTCCTTACTCTTTACAATATACAATATACAGTCAACTTGAGGATGTGAAATATCCATATACCGTATATGACCAAGAATGAGCCCAGCTGCAAGCAGTGGCTCAGCTTCAAACAGTGACCCAGTACTGACAAAAGTGTTCAATCAATAGCCCATGTGTGACTACATGCTTTCGGGGTGGAATGAGACGAAATCCCCTTCACTTTACACACATCGCACGAACTACGCAGTACACACAAAGCAGCTTCATATTATGACTCAGCTTCAAACAGTGGCCCAGTACACGAGAAAGTGTTCGTGTAGTGGCCCAGGGCTCATTCTTGGTCATATACGGTATCTCTAGTTTATCTTAGGCAGTATTATGAACATACATAAATAAACATGTACACTCTCCAATGGGAAATTTAACTTCAAATTTATTTCAATAGCTCAAAATTCAAAAAAATCATAATAATTAATAATTAATAGACGTGAAAAATCTTTAACTTTACATAATTTAATATTCAAACACCCGTAGAACAACTAACCTCCAGAATAATGAGAATAAATGTATGTATGCATAAATTAAACAGCAAGTATGATCTGGTCTGCTCTATTTAACTTTCTTCCCTCCGCACGGGAGATAATTAGAACACGTGTATAATTTTTTAGGCGGAAGTCTCTTTGTTTTTGCTTCATAGTTTTAATGAATATTGAAGAATTACACGCACAAATTGAGGGCGAGATAAATTTGATGAGGTGTCAAGAGTCAAGAGTCTAGAGTCGTGGGCCATAATTTAACAGTATGAGAAACAGCACAGAGTCCACAGTCCACATCACGCACTTCTCAACACCAAAATTTGCTTAGACAGCTTGAAGAGTTCAAAAACATTTTCAAGGAATATACTTTACACGCACAGGATTTTTTGTAAAAAATTTATTATTATTATTTACTAGTATACTCGCAATCGCCAAAGTGGAAAAGTTTAGAAAACTTTATAAAAGGTATATGCTTTTCAAGGTGTGCTGAACTTTACAATCCATATTCCATATTCCACAATCTATAATGTATAAGGCAGAAGTATATCTAAAGTCTAAAGGCTTGTCTTTTCCAAGTTTTTTCGAGCTGTAGTATTAGTAGTGTAGATAATAACCATAATAATAATAATAACTATTATTATTATTAGTTTGGAAGTTCATGAAGTGTATGTTCTATGTTAGAAGGTATATGGAAAATATGGAACTGGTGGTGTGTGGTGAAGAGTTATTTTGGTCACTCGCATTTAACTTGCCAAAGGAAGAACTCCCAAAGGTTTTCTCGCTGGCAAATATTGATTAGGGTCATTTACATTCTACATGTTACATGTTCCATGATACAGAATACAGAAACTAGCTGTTCTCCGTATCCTGCCTGTTCTGGATTTGTACATGTAAACTTTGGATGAAAATGAGCATTATTAAATGTTAAATGATTAGATAATGGGACCGTTGTTTAAATTGACTGTGACATGACTCTCTCTGGTGGTGAATGAGAGCCGGAAGTCATCAATGCATGGTATGTGTTTGTGTGTACGATTTGTATGATGAGAAACAGACGGGCGGACTGGACTGACTGATGGCTCCTTGTCATAATATTTTTAAATGACAGCTCCCATTTAATATTGTAACAGCTCGTATCTAGTATCTAGCATCCAGTAATATTAGTAAAATATTAGTAAAATGGCGGAACATATTCAAATTTTATTACTTATTACACATAACAGTTCATGCTCTGTATTACACAAATGGTACTAAACTAAACTAGTGTACATATAACAAAGAGAGGGAGAGAAAGTACAAGGGTGTTCAAAACAAATTGCAACATTTTGAAATATATTATAAGCATTCTCGTGTTTTTCTCTCATTTTTATCAATGGCGGAGTAGGAATGAGAATACAAAGGATAAAACATACCATGTACCTATTATATGTAGACAGATGAGTCTTTTGACTTTTGCCATTTGACTTTTGCACCAGTGCGTTTTCATTATCAACAGAAAGAGAAATATTACAAGTTTTCTCTTTCTGTCTCTTGTATATTATTTTCCTTACTTGATACTCTATACTCAATAATATTATACGACATACAAGAGTGTGTACCTAAAACATATAGGTAATGTAGAAAAATAAAGTATGAAGGACTCTATTTCATAATTTGTATTTCAACATGGAAAAACACACATGAGTGTTGGATGTTGGATGTTATGCATCCGTGTAGATTCTAGTTTCTAGACACTTATAAAGTCTCTCATGTTCATTAATTACTTTATTAGTCATTGTCGCTACTCCTTTTATTTATATTTTATGTAGAATGTAGACTGAAGCAGAACCAGAAGTAACCAAGAAGTAAAGAGGGAAAGAGCAAGTGAAAGGACTAGTAGAAGAGAACTAGAGAGAACCCATTAGTCAACATAGATATCTACAATTCTTGCACATTATACAACACTTTTATTTAGTACCCACACACACACACACACACACATACATGCTAGTAACTGTTATCCATAGTTTATAAGAGATATGAGATGGAGCAGACTCATCAAAGGCAATAAATTATTCTATAATTTGTCTCTGTAGAGTCACTTTGAGCTCAAAACTGTAAACTAAATATAAATATGAACATGAAATGGAAAAGATCAAGTGAAAGCAACCGACAAATGCACATTTCTTTTTCCTCTTTAATTGCTCAAAGTTCCCCTCATTTCTCAAAACATCCTTTCAACCATAAATTTTAGACTGTAGAATATAGAATGTAGAAGGTAGGCCCATTCAGAGTTTTCAAATTTTCAAACGATGTACAATGTACCATTTACACTATGAGCTACACAAGGTAAAATAAAACATGTGAGGTTTATTTCAAAAAAGCAAAAATCAAAAGTAAATTACATTCCCTGTAATTTTTCACCACTGGTTCAGTATGGAAAAGTTTACTAGTAAAAATGAATGCAGATATGAGATGGGAGTGACATTGCAAATTGCAACACTCCATAATATACCATGTACAGTGTAGAAAATAATAGTACGTTGGTTATAACAACAATAAGAGAAAGAGGGAGAGAAAGTAGTGGAGAATAGAAGAAAACACCCAATTCTAATTGGAAGAGGACAGGCGGCCAGACTATGCCATTCAATACAATGCCATACTAAACCAGTATACAGTACAGTTCAGTTATTTCCCCTCTTTTTTATACAAACATACTTTTTTGCACACAACTTGTAACTTCGTTTCCCTTTCCCCTGCCAAACTACTCGTTGAAATTATCATCATTATCAGGATATTGCATGAAACAGTCAAACTGTTCACTGCTCACTGCTCACTGCTCGCAATGCAATGGTGTTGAATGTAACGTGAGTGTGGTATAGACTATAGACTATAGATTATGTACTATGGACGATGAGCATTGAGCTTCCGATGGTCATGAGGTTTCTCTGTCGCTCTCCATTTCTCCAACTCTTTCCATACTCCATACTAGATGCATCCCTTTCTTTGTGTATCCGAACACTCCACAGACAAATGAAATAACCCAAATTGAGCTAATAATTGGAACATTTCCTACACACTACAAAATACAGACTACACACAACTCTAAATCCATCCAATATCCAATATCTCCAGTACAACATGCATCCATATCATACTTATACTCAATACTCACCCATAATACTAATACAAACACTTTAATACTATCTCCTTTCCACACTCTTCACCATTATATCAAGCAATTATATGTATTTTTTCTCCTATTTTTTCACTCCTCTACTGTCCTTTTTCTGTCTTTTTCTCAGAGCTCAGAGCTAAATGACACTAAGCATTGAACAATGAACATTGAACATGGAGTCTCTGGAATCTAGACGATGTACAAAAAAGTATTCATATCAGAACCAGAACCAGAACCAACAGCAATATTCGTTACCGCAACTAATAATCATGTGGATTAGCAAACCATGTTTTTTTTGTCTCGTTATTTTAACATGTACTATCTTTACCGTTTCAAATAAGTTTCAAGTAAAGAATTATTTCACACAGTACACCGTAAACCGTAATACACCGGTGCACATTCTGCATAATGTGAAAGAGGCACAATAAACTGGACAAAAGTAGAAATGAAATAACAGCAATAACAATAACTTTTATAATTGAATTACTCCTCGGTGAGGAGCAGGAAAGAAATTAAGAGTCAAACAGCTAATACATGTATGTATACACACATATTGGTCGCGACATATGGTTACCCACTAACTATTAACTATTAACTATACTCACATGAATGTTTCTCATTTCCCTTTTGTCCAACTCGTTTTGTCAGCCGCTATTTTGTTTTGTTGGCGTGATTTCCAATTTCATATTTAATTCTGAATTCTGGTCCTTGCTCCAATTTCCAATATCCAATATCCAATATCATGGTTTAAAGTACAAGTAATAAAGAAAAATGGAAGTCCACGTGGAACAGTGTTTATCCTGTTTTTGTAAATCATAATCATTATTATTAATGCATGTACTTACTTTTAAAGTGCATCTGATAGTTATAAAAACATGTTGAAAATACTAGACAGAGAATGGAAGGACATAATGGAATTCACAAGTGTTGTTACAAAATGATTTCATACATAATATTGAGTATTTACTACAAATTCAATGCGGATTGCAGTTGTCATTGTCATTTCTCATAGATACCCTGGTACCGCATGACCAATGACAATTTTCTGATAATTTTAAATAAAACTATTCAGACATGTCTTTTCAAAATTTTGAGGATTCTTCTACTGCAAATTTGACTTTGAAATATGTTGGGTGTATCTCTAATTTTAGGGGATAAAAGTTAGCAGAGATCATGATACATGATTCAAGATTTGCTATCTAGGATCAGAAATGGACGTTTTGACTTCTGCACTGAAGAAAATTTTCCGGCTTTGAAGAGTAAAGTTTTACTCTTCAAGGGTGCGTGGGTGTCGAAGTTCGACGTAGAGTAAAACGTTACACTTCCAAAGAGTAAAATCTCTTAAAGCTTCAAAGAGTAAAATTCTGAGAGAGGCGTGGCTTAATTTTACTCTTTGAAGATCAAAATTTTTTCTTAAATTTTTTTTAAAATAATTCCAATTTAAAACTTTAATTTATTTTAGTTGTTTTATTTTTTTGGTATAGTTAACTGTTGACAATTTAATGTCATGTTAACGACAACCTTTACATTACAAGGTCTTCTCATATTATCTGTGGCTCCACCATGTATATCATGGAATGAGGAAGGAGCTGATA
>JAQGBI010000307.1:0-19065 GCA_034698325.1 Sminthurinus elegans | reverse complement strand
GATGCACAGGTCCCTCTTCCTGAGCCACCTCGGAAATTCTCACTATCGCGCCCAAGACAAAATCTATGTCATTCCAAGTCCAATGTTAACCTTTGTTTTTTATGCTGCCGCCAGAGACAGACATGGCGTCCAAGTGGGTAGAAATGTCTTGTGCAGAAACCTGAAAAAGGGATACTTTATGCTCAGTCCTTACGCTACGATGGAAGTTGAGTTGATAGCGAGAGGTGAATTCCAGGGAGAAGAGCTGCGAGATTTAGCTCCTTTTATGGACCAGCCAATGGACATGGAACTAATTGGTAGAGGGACTTACGTCCATGCAACACCCCACAAAACACCGGTTCAACTTGGAGAAATTGACGAGGGCGGCATTGACATGGACATTTATGAATTTCTACGGGTCCCATCTCAATTTGAAAAATGGCTGGAGGCCTTCAACTTGAATTGAATTACAAAGGGACTAACAATAAATAACCACAAATAATTCACGACCCATTGATGTGCGTAAATAGTTGGAGTAGAATTTTCTGCATTGTGTATTGTGCAATCCTCTTGTTTGTGGATATTATTATTCTTGTACATTTATTATCAATAAAAAATTAACTAAAACAAATAACACAACTAGATTTGAATACTTTAGGTACAAATTAGAGTACACAAGTGAGTGTAAAAACACAAAAGCCTTTGGGTATGTTCCACCACTTTGCATCTCATATTTTCTTCATCTCTCAGTTTGGGGTTGACCATCAATGTTACAAATATTTTCTCCACGATCCACACTCTTTGCTTTTCATTTTTTACTAGGACTTATTGACACCACGGAATTGAACGGAATTGAGCGTCAACGCTATGAGTTAAGTGACTTGGAAAATTTTCAAGTGACTTGGAAAATCCGAGTGACTTGGGAAATTTTTGGCACTTGCACTAGATAAAATAGCGAAATTTTTTTCAAGTGATTTGGGATTTCTGAGTCACTTGGAAAATTTAAGTGACTTGAAAATCCAAGTGACTTGCCAAGTCATTTGGACTTAACAAATTGTTTATACTTTGCACATGTGACATTTGACATTGCTTTTTATTGTCATTATGCGGTCAAAATTAATTAAATTTCACTGAGAAATTTTGACTCTTTCCGTTTCATGAAATAGTAGTTTTCAATGGATTAGCATTTACCATGGACTTTGGAATATGTAATAAAAAGAACAGCTGGAGATTAGAGACAAGAGTTTTAGGCTAAAAGCTAAAAGCAACAAGCACAAAAGTGGAAGAGGCTGAGAGTAAATAAATGCTTGTCTATTCTCTATTCTAATCATCTGCATATTTTTCCTGTGTGTGTAGTGTGTAAGTGCACGTGAATAGTGAACACAGATAAGCTGAGGCTTCTTCCCCTCCAAAAGTCAGAGGTTTGAGGGAAATGTGTATCTACAATCTACAACATGTAATTCTTTGTGAGGGGATACAAAACTACATTTTGGAATTGCGGGGGAAATTTTAGCTTTGAATGTCATTCATTCAATTCATTCCTTCAGCATTAAACATTGAATATTCCAACTTCTGCCTTTTACAATTTACAATCCACAATTATTATCCAGACTCTAGACTCCAGAAAATTTTACTGTACAGATAAACACTTTACCTTCTTATTTTAAAAAAAAAAACTGTTTTTGTGTCTTTATTCTTGTGTCCAAATTAAAAAGGAATAAGACAACTGTTAAAACTTTTATGTGTGTATTGTCCACATTTAAAAACCTGTTTTTGTGACAATTCCGTATTTCGAATTTTGAAAAAGTAATTTTTAATGTTTAATGACGATTCCAATTATTCCACAATGTTAATTTAAGATACCTCAAACTACAAATAAAATTTACTAATTACAATTAAACACCTAAATACATAGGTATTACATAATATTATGTGATCGTGCAAACAAATCCGTGTCCACCGTCCGCCTTCCGTCAGTTTTGTTCACATAAATACCACCACAGTAATTCCATCCTTTCCCTCAGACACCTTGTCAATACAAAGTACAAAATACAATGGCATACAAATTAAGGGAAGCTCTGTCTACATTTTCCGCCAAATTGGTTCCTGATGCGGGTTTTGAAGAGCGTGGAAAAGCAGCCTGTCAAAGAATTTTCTTCATCCTCCAGAGTCATCGCCGTGATGTGGCGGAAGTCAAGATTTCTGGGAGTATGGGAAAAAGAACTGGCGTTTCTTATCCTAGGTAACACAATTTAAATTTACCTTCAAAACTGCTGCATTTGTTTTCACATTTTTAGGAATAACTTGAAATTCTATTTATATTTGTCTTTAACCTGTGAATTACAGAATGCAAGCGCCGGATTTTGATGTAGTGATTTTCCTCAACATTCCAAATCTGGAAGAAGTCTCTCATCCAGAAGAAGGCCCGCCATTCAGACGTTTCCTCCGAGAGTTCCTCAGCGTCTTTCAACTTTATTCCTTCCTCAAAATTTTGAATTCCGTCGCTCCGAATTTCCTCAGGGTTGAAATGAACGGAGTCACTCTTGACATTTCACCTGCCATCCTTTTCAATCATATTGGACGTCCCCCAGACCAAAGTGGAGACGGCCATCAGAGACTAAAAACACTGGAATTGATTTGTGGTCTAGAGAATCCTGAAAAATATGCTTTTTACTACTCTCCTAGTTTGACTGAGTCTTCCACGGAGTACTTTAAGAGTGAAGCAGCCCGACTAAATTGCCATTCTCTCATTCGTCTTGCCAAATTCTGGAACAGGAATTTACAACTTCCTTCAGATGTTCGATATGCCACTGGTCGATCCTTTTTAATAGAGCGGGTGGCACTTTACGCCGCCCAGGAGCTGGATGATGACGAGGATGCTGAATACACCCTCGTTTCCGGTCTGCAGAAATTTCTACAATTGATGTCCGTCTTTAGCACCATTACGATTTCCAATCTCCGATTTCCTCCCTACAAATTCTCACGATATGTAAGACCGATCGTCATTGACCCTGTGAATCCCTTTAGTAATCTTGCTCAACTCAATCATGATCCGGAAATGAGGCGGAAAATTATAAACTTTTTTGAACAAGGAGCCGCTCATTGTTTGGAGCGGCTGAGGTTTGTGAAATCCAGGGAAAACAAAGGATGGCGGATTCCAAATGTGGATGAAATTAAAAATATTCTGGATCAATCTCCATTCAAAATAAATATGGTTCAACCAAGACCAGTTGTAAATGCAGTTCAACCTTCGTGCTCGTCGTCAAAATGCAAAGTACAAAATACAATGGCCTACAAATTAAGAGAAGCTCTGTCCACATTTTCCGCCAATTTAGTTCCTGATGCAGATTTTGAAGAGCGTGGAAAAGAGGCCTGTCACCGTGTTTTTGAAATTCTTCGTCTTCACCGGGATGACGTGGCTGAAGTCAAGATTTCCGGGAGTATGGGGAAAAAAACTGCGATTTCTTTTCCGGGGTGCTGTTTCACAAAATTCATAATTCACAATAAAAATTCAAAGTAAAACCTCTGTTGCATTTATTTTTGTAATAAACTCAAATATTTGTCCATATTTTTTTGTATTGCAGAATGGAAGAACCGGATTTTGACGTAGTAATTTTCCTCAACATCCCAAATCTGGCTGAACTGACCCAATCAAAAGAAGACCCACCCTTTGGAAGTATTCTCCGAGAGTTTCTCCTCCTCTTTCAACTTGATCCCTCAATCACCATTTTGAACTCCACCTCCCAAACTTTTATTGGCATCCAAATGCATGGAATCAAAGTGGAAATTTCACCTGCCGTCTTTTTCAAGAACAGTCAAAGTTCCCTTGGGCACAGTCGAGAGGAAACTCAGAGACTCAAAACATTAAATTTGATCCGAGATTTAGACTATCGTCCAAAATTTGGATTTATTTACTCTCCTGGGCTGGCGGAAGCTTCTGTGAATTTTGTCAAGAGTGAAGCCGCCCGACTAAATTGTCATCCGCTCATTCGCTTAGCCAAATTTTGGAACAGAAGTTTGGAGCTTCCTTCCGGAGTCCGCTACGTCTACGACCGACCTTGTTTAATAGAAAGGATGGCTCTTCACGCCGCCGAGGAGCTGGATGATAATGATGATGATGATGATCTCATTTCCGGTCTGGAGAAATTTCTCCAGTTGATGTCCGTCTTTAGAAACCTGGTGATTCACAAGCCGATGCCCTGTGAATTCACGTACTATATGGAGGCAAAAGGTCTTGGGATGAGACCCATGGTTCTTGACCCTGTGAATCAATTTTACAATCTGGCTCGTCTTCATCATAAACCAATTGAGAGGTGGGAAATTATAAAATGTTTTGAACGAGGAGCAGATCATTCTTTGACAAAGTTGAAAATCATGAAATTGAGGGAACAACAAGGACGGCGCATTCAAAATTTGGAGGAAATTAAAAATATTCTGGATCAATCTCCATTGAATTTAAAAGAGGATGCACCGACGCCGGCTGTGCCAATTCCATGCTCCTTCTGTTCCATTCCTAAAAGCCCCACTAAAATACAACAGCCACAAAAAGAAAAAGGGAAGGAAGAAGGGAAAAATGAAGAAAACGCCGCTTCGGCACTTCGATTCCCGCCGACAGTCACATCCACAAGCCAAAGTAAATATCCGCAACAGGAAGCCCAAAACCAAGAACTCTTCTTTTTGATGGAGGCACTTGAATGCTCGCCGTCAGACACTTTCAACAGACATAGAGAATTCAAACAGCTACAAGAAAGGAAAGAAGGGAAAAATGAGGAAAATCCCACTTTTTCCCGTCAATTCCAGCCGACAGTCATTTACGAAAGCCCAACCCAAGTGAAACAGCCAGAAGAAACGGAAGATGAAGAAAAACCCACTTCCTCATTTTCCTCCTCTGTAAAACCCGAAAGCCGACGAGGAAACTCAAACATCTCCTTTTTTAACCCGGAACCGCCAACATTTATGGAAAGTGTTTTTGCAACATTCATGACAGTTTTGTTCTTGGTCTGGCTCTTTGCAAACAGAACAAGCGAGACAATAGTTGATTAAACAAATTTATAGTATGGAGTTTACACTTGACAGTCTGATGACCGGACTGATGGTTGATGATCGCAACTAAATTAACCTAAAACAAAATACAATTAATGATACAAATAAAATACAGACATTCACATCAAAATTTAGCGTTATGCATTATACGCATTATAATTGTGAACAGTGATAAAAAAGTATGCAGCAACTCCAGTCCAATTCCCTCACTAGTTTCTGGAACGAGGAAGGGTTTAGCGTAGAAAATTAGAGCTGAGAAAGAACCAAAACCGACATAAAACAACAAACAATATATTGAAAGTTGTAAATAAAGTCAATAACAATTTACCGTTTCAAACTCTGTCAATTTTAGATTTATGATTTGTTTTGTGTTTACAAGTATTTGAAGCAAGTTGGCTTTGGACTGTGTAAGAAAAAGAACAGCTGGAGGCTGGAAATTATAGAAACAAAATTATAGAAACAAAATATCCACAACATGTAATCCTTGCCTGAGGTTAGCGGATAGAATTTTCACAAAATTCTACCGTCTAAAATCTACAAAATTATCCAGACTCGAGAAATTTTACTCAATTCTAAAGACTTTTGTCTTCTGTGGCTCCAATTTACAATTTACACTAAGATTTTGTGGATGAACGTGTTGTGTGCTGTGTATTTTATATTTTGATATTGTGTCAAATTTCCGCCACCCGTCATCCGTCAGTTTTGATCACACATCAAAGTTTTTCCATCCTTTGGTTTTTTACTGAGACGTCTTGTCAATACAAAGTACAAAATACAGATTACAATGCCCTACAAATTAAGGGAAGCTCTACATCAATTTTCCGTCAGTTTGGTTCCGGATGCGGATTTTGAACAGCGTGGAAAAGCAGCCTGTCAAAGAATTTTCTTCATCCTCCAGAGTCAACGATATGATGTGGCGGAAGTCAAGATTTCTGGGAGTATGGGAAAAAGAACTGGCGTTTCTTATCCTAGGTACAAAATTTCATGATTTATAATAATCACACAAAATTCAAACTTATATTTTAAACTGCCGCATTTTATACATTGTTTATTTTTTATATTTGTAATTTGTAATGAATTATATTAAATGTTAAATGTTGTATTTAATTTTGCCTTTGAACTGAATTGTGGTTTTCAGAATGCAAGCGCCGGATTTTGATGCAGTGATTTTCCTCAACATTCCAAATCTGGATGAAGTCTCTCATCCAGAAGAAGGCCCGCCATTCCGACGTTTTCTCCGAGAGTTCCTCAGCGTCTTTCAACTTTATTCCTCCATCAAAATTGTGAATTCCGTCGCTCCGAATTTCCTCAGAATTGAAGTGAACGAAGTCACTCTTGACATTTCACCTGCCATCCTTTTCAAGCATATTGGACGTCCCCTTGGCAGAAGTCCAGAAGCCCATCATAGACTAAAAACACTGGAATTGATTGGTGGTCTAGAGAATCCTGAAAAATACGGGTTTTACTACAGTCCCGGGCTCACTGAGTCTTCTATGGAGTATTTTAAGAAGGAAGCAACCCGACTAAATGCACATCCACTCATCCGCTTAGCCAAATTCTGGAACCGGAATTTACAACTTCCTTCAGATGTTCGATATGCCACCGGTCGATCCTTTTTAATTGAGCGGGTGGCACTTTACGCCGCTCAGGAGCTGGAAGATAAATACACCCTCGTTTCCGGTCTGGATAAATTTCTACAATTGATGTCTTCCTTTGGAAAACTAGTGATTTACAATCCTCCATTTCCCCCCTCTAAAGTCTCACGATATGTAAGACCGATCGTCATTGACGCTGTGAATCCCTTTAGTAATCTCGCCCTACTCAATCATGATCCGAAAATGAGGCGGCAAATTATTAGCTGTTTTCAACAAGGAGCCGTTCATTGTTTAGAAAAGTTGAGACATGTGAAATCCAGGGAAGAACAAGGATGGCGTATTCAAAATGTGGATGAAATTAAAAATATTCTGGATCAATCTCCATTCAAAATAAATATGTTTCAACCAAGACCAGTTGTAAATGCAGTTCAACCTTCGTGCTCGCTGCCCTTAATCTCATTCCTTCCAGAGAACCAACGTGTGGGTCCAAATTTAAATGGAAAGAAAGAACCAAAGAAAAATGGGGAAAAAAACAGTCGTAGTAGTCGCTACTGTGGTCTTTGCACTTGGTTTGGTGCTGTGGGTCAAAATGAAGCCAGAGAAAATACAATTAATTTGGGAAGAGCCAGTCAAGATTTCATTTTGGAGGAAATTGGCTTGTGAATCTCCTCCGTTTTTTTATAAATAAATTATATCATGTAATTATTTATAAATATACTAAATGTACGAGCTTGGATTTTATGAATAATAATAATAATAAATAATTACTTACTGTGTGTTTTTGTATCTGCGTCGTTTTTCTATAAAATCATGTTCTATTCTACTCCTTTATAATAAATAATAAATGTAAGTACGATTAATAATGATGAAAAATGAAAAGGCTATTATTTTTAAATAAAATAAAGGAAACTCAATTTTCATATTTTGTAATACAGTAAAAATTGTTTTTAATCATCAGAAAAATATGTTATATATTATTTAAAAAAAATGACAAAAGTAGCAAAAATCAGTGTAATAATTTTTCTCGTTCTTCCTCACTGTGACTATAAAAATGTTTTTCTAGTCCATTTATAGTTTTAAATGTGGCAGTGTGGCACATGGGACATTCGTGTGGTTTAAAAGCAGGATGATTTCTTCGTTTCCGGTGTCTTTTGAGTCTCTCACGACTTGAATATTTTTTATTACAGCCCCCACATTCATATTTTTTTAGGTTCTTTTTATTATTATTATTGTTTTGACTAACTGGGGAATTTTCATCTATCGGTTCACTTTTTATTTTTATTTGTTGTGATTCTGTCTTTATTTTCTGATTCTGGCTCACATAATTCATATCATTCACAATGATAAATTTTTGAAGCTCCTGTTGATTTTGATTTTGGGTTGCATATTCAGGATGACTTTTCTCAACATGTTTTAGTAGAAATGTTTTTAGAATAAAACCCCGAGAACAGACAGCACAGGAAAACGGACTTGGCTTATTGTGTTTACATTCCAGGTGTTTGATTAAATACTTCTTGAGAGCAAAACCTTTACCTTTTAATTTGAACACAAATAAAAAATAATATAATAATAATTATTAAAAGCATTGAGAAAATATTATTATTGTTCATTTTACATAAATTGACTTTTGTACAAAAATAAATTCTCACCACAATTTTCATGTTCACACTCATAAGCTTTCCATCCAGTATGTTTTGTTTGGTGTTTGTACAAATCGGATGTCTGGACAAAATCCTTGCCACAAAAACTACATATAAACGGTTTGTAACCTACAAAAGAAGCATAAAAATCAATAATAATTAAAATACAGAGTATATTATTTTCATATGGAATTAAAAAGAGCTCAGAGATTGATATATTTTACCCGTGTGAGTTCTCTCGTGAATTGACAATGTGGCTTTGTCTGCAAAAGCGGAATTACAATCAACAAAATCGCATTTGTAAGGCCCTTCAAAATTCAAAATGGATAAATTACATAAATTATAAAATTTTACACACGGCAACATTTTACATAAATTATTCACATGTAAAATTGAATTGTTTTGTTTTTTTTGTTCTCCTGTTTTACTTTTATTTTACTTACGTTCTCCCGTGTGAACACGACGATGACGAGTGAGTACATATTTTGTTTTAAATGCCCTAAACAAAAATAAAACAAAAATAAAAGAGGAATTTTTATTATACTTTTTAAAATCAGCTCTGTTTACAATGAAATAAATAATAATAATAATAAATATACTCCACACTTAAAATGTACTTACTTTTCACAAAATTCGCAAGCGTGGGGTCTACATTCAGTCAATTTGTCAATATGGGCTTTGAGAACTGCATTTTGAGAGTGGTTTGTTGCATAATAGTCCATTGAAGTTGGTTCTTTTTTTATCTTTGATAGCACCACAACTTCATTATCATCATCATCATTATTATTTGTACTTTTCTGCACAAAAGACTCGGACGTGGATTTTGATTTGTGTTTCTTTTTACTATGTTTCTCAGTCTTGAGCTCAGAAGCAGAAATTAAATTGTTTGTCATTGTTGAATTTTGACAAGACTCCTCTTTAAACAACTTGACCATTTTGACTATCAATCTAAAATTAAAACAAACAAAAGAACACACAACAAAATTAATGGTAAAAATCATATGGCAATATTTTACATTAAATAATGTGTACAAAGTAAATGTAAAATGACAACTCACCTTTTTTTTATTTACAATTTAACACGTTCACACATGAACTTTGTACTATTTATTTCAGTTTATTTTCAAGATCATCATGAATTTTAACTGCAATTAATCCTACCAAAATAATTATCACAAAGCACAAAAGTGCAATGTGCAAAATCTCATTTCTGCATTCAAAACCTCATTTTCTTTGCGGGCAAAGGGCATCAACGCGGAACAAAAATCAAGCTGTTGACGGGAATTTCTCTCTTTTTTTTATAGCTCATTGTCTGAAATTCTGTTTTGTCTCTCCATTTATTATGCATGTCAATAAACACATTGACAAAAAAAATAACCAGAATTGATGAAAAATAAAACCACAACGTTATCGACGATTTTATTCTTAAAATTACACATTATAAAATGTACAATTTTTTAGTCAGATTTTTATTTACAACGAACTAGAACAAGTTAAACAAGAGAAACAAGGAAAATCCAAAGACAGTGTATGAAAATGAAAATCGTATCACATTTGAAGTAGAAGTTGAAATGTCAATATCCGTATTACAGAAATCCTTGTCCCGACAGCTGCACAAGTAATATTCACCACTATAGAAGGTGGAATTGGGCAAGAGATCCTTGAAAAGGGGTAGTTCGTCTGACTTTGCTTCCGTTGCTATGGGGACCATAGCACACGCCCTCTCATACTTTTTAGCCTTGGTCTCCTCCCACATTTGACTCAGTCGAAGCACCACATTCACCGTTGACCCTTGACCTGAACTTTCAGACAGGCTCACCCTGTCAACTTGAATCGTTTGACATATTTTTGTATAATTTCCAGGAGTAGAGCGGGCCAGCGCCTCATCGTCCGATTTCAGTTTTTCTAAATATGCTAAAAAACACAAGCACAAATAAGATGTATATTGTTAACCAATTTTTACTTTGAAATATTAAATTTTCCAGCTACAGGGAAATTTTCATTTTCTTCTTTATTTTGTACTCACACTTTGGAAGTGGTTTGCATTTTTGTCCTTCCGATGAAATAATAATGCACTCATTGCACTCCAATGCTAAAGAACCAAAACAAAAAATGGGAAAAAATTAAAAAATTCAAAATACAGCCAAAAACACAGGATTTTCTCACGTTATAAAAAAACAAACTAAATTTTTTAACACAGTGACTTTGTTTTACCTGTGGAAAAATCAAGGATTTGTAACAGTGTAAAAAGAAGCAGAGTAAAACGAGAGCAGATGCTTGTCCACGGCTTCATTTTCTATGGATCAGAAATCAGAATCAAATTCTCTCTCTTTTTCTCGTTTTAAATGAAATGGATTGAGAGTGCAGAATGCAGAATGGCAAAAGATAAAAGGAAGAGTGAGCGTGATTTTTGGGATGTGGTGTGGACAAGTTTGTTATTGAATGTCGCCCACATGCAAGAAAACATTGACAAATACAAAACAAAAATAGTTGCACAAAAAGAGCAACTAAATATCAATTTTGGACCTTTGTTTTTATATGCGTTTTAAAAGTACGTGGGAACAATCCAAACCAATCCAAAATCCAAGGGCCAAAACATTTGACCAAAATGAGCTACGGATTAAAGTTCAAATGCAAGTACATATTGAAAAGTATATGTGACGGCGTATACAAAAAGAAAAGTATATGGTTTATTTCTGTACATTCTACTTTGTATCTTTCTTACACGCACAAAAACTCTCAACTTGCAATTACAGATGGCAATTGATAGCTAAAGGACAATTCGCAAAGTCAGAGGTAGAGGTGTGCAGACTTGGTTTCAAGTGAATTGAGTGCGACTTGCAAGTCAATTGAAATTACGCCAAATTGGCAAAGGACTATGACATGTGACCTTGGCCAAAAGTAAGTTAGGGTCACTACGGGAAAACAATAGAGGCCAACTGGAAGAGTCAATCCCTAAAATCCCTAAAAGATGAAGCCAAAACTCAAGTGAAATATTAAGCTATACAAAAAAATCATATAACTTTGCATAATATAAACAAAAGATTATATGTACGCTGATTTGATGCTTAAAATCTAGAATAAAACATACAGTACATTTTACATTTAGGTATAGAAAAAAATTCTGTTCCTGGGGTTTTTTCGTCAAGGAAGAAATGTAAAATTAAAGACACTGTTCATTTTTTGTAGGAAAAACGGGTAGGTTTTTACATCCAAATTGATTGGATTAATTGAATTGAAATAATGAAATTACATCAGGCTTTGCATGAGAAATTCAAAGAACGAGGTAGTCCCGATTGCTACAGCATTGTGCTTTGTGTATTTTGTGTATGTCACTCTTAGAGCTTGTTGGCCATGTACATTTTCTCGAGGAAACGTAAACCAATTTCTTATTAATTTCAGAGTTGCAATGTACACAAAATCTTGTTACGTGCGTTTTGTAATTTGTATTTTGTACCCTTTAAAATTGCAAGAGGAGACAAAAAAAACAAGTAGTTTTTTTACACACTGTCTTTAGTTTTTAAGCTTGCATTACACACTCAATGTAAAATGCATGGAGAATATTTTGTCATTATGGAAATAATGAGTGCCCTTGTTACTCTTCAAAAAATTCTCCATAAATTTCCCATCATTAATTTTGACTGTGACTCGCGTTTGCTGTGCTTTCGTCTGGATTTTGGATTCTGGATTCTGGATAAAGCCAATTAATCGCTGTTGAATATGATTCATACTTCATACTTTGTACTTGCATGAAACAAGACAAATTGTCATTTTAATTTAGTTGGCTCACGCTACTCAATTTTAAATTAATACACAATTTTATTTCCCAGGGTTTTGTTTGATTTTGTTAAGTTGGGTTTTGGACATGAATGAAAAATATTGGACTTTGTAGTAATTTTAGTTTCAGTGTTTTAGCTCTTCCTCCACTCCGCACTCCGCACTCCAGACTCCAAATAGTCAGCTCAGTTTTAACTACACTTTCATCAACGAGTGAAATGCCGGTCCACAAAAGTGTAGTTATTCTTGCTCTTCAATTTTTCTTGATATTGAGTCAATTCCACTTGACTCAGTCCACTTCAGGAATTTTTGAACGGATGAGAAAAAACATTGATGGAATCGGAGCGGGAACTGGCACAGCAACTGGGACCAGAAATAACAACAACAACAATAGAAATCAAGCCCTGGACAATGACAATGCCGTCTTTGGATTCGGCTTGAATTTTGCTAGGCTCTTTCAGGATTTCCTCAGGGTTTTCAACTCGGCCATCGTCACTGTAAATTGTAAGTATTTTGGGTGCGTTTTTCATCCTGTACCTTTTTTCTTTGAAGTTTTCAAACGATAAAATGAAGTGAATGATTTTTTTTGTTTTTTCTTTCAATTTCAATTTCAAACCTCAAGTGAATTTCATGGGTGAACAAGCCAATTACGTTCAAAGGCCAGAACCACATACAGAAAATAGACAGATCGCCTTACAGCAGCAACAATTAGAACTTCCAGCAACACAACTGCAACAATCAGTTGTAGACCAACAACAACAGTCGCAGCAAAGAATTCAAAGGATGGACAACATTGGACAACTCTCACAAAAAACCGCCGACAAACCACGAATTCCTTGGTGGCCATGGAAACTCCCCAATTTGGATTCATTCTCTGACTCTAAATCTGAATCTGGAGCTGGAACTGGAGGTGGAACAAAACGAATTTTCAAACCCTTTGCAATTTTCGGTCGTTGATACAAAAAATACAGAATAAATAAAACATTTTACCAGAAACGGCATTAAAATTTTAAATGCTCATTTATTTGCTCAATTTTCGATTATTTCTTGAGCATCTAAATTCTAAACATGGCTCATCAGCTCAATTCTTCATTTGAGCCAAAAAAGACAAAAGACAAAATACAAAAGACAAGGATTTCATGAAAAAACACAAAACGCAAGATGAAATAAAAGCTTTTAAGACGTTGTAAATTTGCTGAAATTGTGTTGTGCCGTGAGGAATTGGAATTAGAACGAGTTTTGAGCTCTTGTTCGCCGTCAATTCAGAACACAGATTATAATTGTTCATGTGCATTTTTCATGTTCTTTTTACATTAGACATTTCAGTGCAAATTCAATTCAGACCCTTTTCTATGAAATATGACACAAAATATTTGAGCCTTAAATTTGCCGGGGCTCATGCCATTCGGCGTTATGCATTTGCGTCCAAGCTTTTTGAAGTCCCAAACTCGAACACTGTAAATTTAAGATGCTTTGAAAACTAAGTCATTTAACAACCCTCAAAAATCCATCCACAAATGCTCATGCAAATTAACAATTAAAAATTACAAATTATGCACAAATAAAATTATTATCTATATTTTTAACTCCATTTATTTTCACTTTACAAAAGAATCAAAAGCCCTTTTGCACATTTTCAAAATACCTGAATTTTAAAATTAAAATGAACATTTAAAATGCTGTGGTGTTTTGATTTTGACAAATCCATATCAAGTTACAAAAAATGTCTGTTGAGCATAGATTATTGATTTTTAAGGTATCAACTCGGAATCAAAAGCATTGTGCCCGGGGTCATTACTGCATTTAGCGCCCTCTACCCGATTTTGGAGTTCATCCCGTCGTGATTTTAACCAACTGAGTCTTTGGTCACAAATCAGGGGATTGTAATCGAGTAAAAGGAGATTTTGGGGATGGGCGTCGAGAAAAGGTTCAAAAACGAGGGCGGGCAAACTAGCGATTTGGTTGAGCCTCAAATTAAGCTCCATCCTACGGCCAGCTCGTGCAATCCCGGAATTGGGATGAAATGAAGACTCGTTCAATTTATTGTACCGTAGATCAATCTCGAGATAATTCGAAGGGACATCCGAGTTGAAAACGTCTTCTCCAATTTCACTAATGTTGTTTTCGTACAGATCCACGTATTCCAGACTTGTGCCTGTGACATTCCAGCTGTCGGACGTCAGGCGAGTAAGCCCACTATTTCGCAGAACCAACCGCCTCAGATTCGTGTGCTCAGAAAGTCCAGGAAGAATTTCACCTCCAGCAGGATTGTTGCTGTCGTCGCCGTCATCAAGAACGGAACCAGAGGAAAACTCGGTCATTTCATTTGAGAAATATTTGAGAAAGTCTCCAAATCCACTTCTATTTATAAGACGCGAATTTGAAAAAACAGTGTCGACCTGGATTGACCCGTGATCACGCGGATTTCCCGAGGTCACCAGTTTTTCCAGAACCCTGTTGTCTATGAGCCCCAGAAACCTCATTCGACTCCCATAAAATGGCGCCATGTCCACTTGAGTCAACTCTGTTGAATCCACGTCAAATCTGAAAATGTCGATTCCGCGATCCTCGGGAATTTCATTGACTCGACGAACCTCTCGGAATGCATTTTCAAGAGTCATTTGATTTACCTTGGAGCCGATACAAATCAAGTACACTCCGCCATCAAGTGTGCAGTTGCACGGGATAATTAGTGGACGCTCAGGACAGATTGTCGCTGAAATGTTACGAAAATTCCAGGGTCAAAATTACAAATTACAAATTCAAACCGTTTCCAATCGAGGGAATTCAAAATTCCAAATCATGAATATTATATTATTTTTTGTTTACCTCGAATCGGCGGTTCTGGTGAAATTGAACCTTCTGTTGTTGTTGTTTCATTTACCGCGAGCTTGTTCCTTCCATCACCATTTTGCCCAGTGTATTTAAATTCTCCAGCATCACGTTCAAAAATCCCGCCAAGAACTGGAGTGGGATTTGCTGGAATTTGGAAAAATTATTATATTATATTTGGATAAAAACTTTTGTAAATTTAAAAAAAGATCAACTACGAGATTGAAGCACATGAAAAAATTTGTTTGAAAATGTTTGAATATTTTAAATATTTACCGCCCACAAAATCCGTTTGCACAAGAGACAGGAAAATGAAAAAGGTTAAGCTCAACAGAGAAGAAATCTCCATTCTGAATTTTGATCCACAACTTTGGCTTTGACTTTTCTTTTCAATTTTCAAATTTGAGTCAAGTTTGAATAATTATTATGATTCCAGTTTTGACTTGTGCCTCCAACAAAAGTAGACCATTGTCCGGGAGAATGAATAGAAATGTTTGAAGCATGTGTGTGATTTCATATCAAAAGATTAGAGAAATTTGGATTAATCTTGACACAGGACTGATTAATTCGTCCTGTCCCATTTCATTTATTTAATTATATAATTTTATTTCCACACCATTTGAAACTGTATCTATTTTTTATCGTGAACCAAAACACCAAAACATGATGATTGATGATAGAAATTCTGCCGGTAGTCGCTGCTTAATTCACCTTCAATCATCAATCATAAATCGTCAAACTAGGTGACAAGTTGACAAGATGATAAGATGATTAAATCCTTGCCGGCTTTGGGAGGCCCAAGAATTCCAATTTTATTATTCCATAACTCAGCCGGCCACTGGAAAAGCCTTTTGTCATTACAAATTTCACACATCATCAATTATCAATTATCAATTTCTGTTGACAAGTCTAGTCCATGATTTCAGATGTAAATTCTAAATGGATTATGAAACATAAATTAGTTCATGGGAAATGTAAATGTAAATGTGTGTCATTACATAATCAAAATTCAAAATGAGACCACCTGCCAAATGAATAAAATACGAATCGCAGAGTCAATTATTTTTCATCTCAAAAATGAAAATGAAAATTCTATACATTTTGTTTAAAAACTTTATGCGGAAAACCATCTGCCATTTCTTGATGTTTCCTTTGACGGCATAAATACAAAGAAAATTCAGCTCTCTCTTAATTTCAGCACAGACAAAAATGTGAACATTACAAATGAATCAAGAGAACGAGGTAATAATGGAAAAGGAAAATGAGAAAATAGTCAATATTGTTCACAAAACTATAAAAATCAAACGCCTGAATAATGATCAATCCGTTGACGCTACAAACGTGATTTTTGGCCAAAAAATCCAACAACGATGACAAAAGATCGGTTGCTGTTGTACACAGGGATTTGATTGTAAAGTAAATAAATTGAGCAACAAATAAATCATTCTTGATTTTTGAATGTGAGTAGCATTTGTTCATTTCCAATTTCAAGTTGAAGGGTTCCATTTTCCCATGTTTCCATAATTCCATAGTTTCATAATTTCAGAATGTGCAACTCAAAACTCAAAGGAGTGGATTATTTTGCTCCTTTAAAAGTTGTCCTTTGTTCTTTGTCAATCCCATGAGTTGAGGCGGATTACAGACTAAATTTAGGTTTGATGCCTCAAGCCTTTTCCTTTTCCTTTGTTTTTGTCTAGTGTCTAGTGTCGAGTGTGGAGTTGATTAACCTTTTTCTACACTAACATGGAATTTCCTTTCTTTTTCCCCTTGTCCTTTGGTGTAAAATTATGGGAGAATCAACGGAACGGTACCTGGAAAATAAATAAAAGCTTAAAGGCTCTCCACTTTACTTGTTTCTTTGTCTTTTCTTGTTAGTTTCTTTCCGACTGGAGACAAATATTGAGCACAAAAAAATATTGAGGTGTTTTATATTTGAATCATATTGACTTGCCAGTTAAATTCCGCACTGGGTTTTTTGTCAGAAAATAATCAAGAGCGTAAGGTGTAAAGTGACAAGTGGGGAGGAGTTGGAAATAGGAAATACTGGATTTTATACTCAATATTCAATTTCAATTGACTGGAAAATTGGCTCGTATTTGAAATGAAAATGACCAGATGTCGTGTTGGCGGTGGTGAGGACTTGAGTTTTCCTTCCCGGTTCAACAGTTGGAGTTTGGGTGAGTTGAGACTTGCGAGTTGAGGTTCAAAAGCATGTACAATGTGCATTTTCATTTTCACTGTAATTTACCGAGCCTTTTTATTACCAGTTGGAGTTTGGGAGCTGGGTCTGAGCGTTACGTTCCTGATCACCACCATTGGATTGCCATGGATGAGCCTGGAGGGAGTTGAAGGATGGGAAAACGGGAAAAAGTACAGCTACCAAGTGACGGAACTAGTCCCTGACAAACAAACTCGTCGACCTATTGAATTCCAGGGGTACATGTACAAATATGACCAAGTCTTCCGCGTCCAGTCCAACTCCATTCACGTCCAGGTTACTCATTTGTCATTTTATATTTTATATGCATGTCTATTCTAATCCAAAATCCAACATCCAACACTCTGTTAAACGCCGTATCCGGTGTCCGGTGGCGTTTTTTTATAACTTTTCCAAATTGCTTTGAAACTGTTGACACCGCCGGCATTTGACATTTGACAGCAATTTAAAGCAACTTGAAGCAAAGTAAAATTTCCCAGGTTTTTTTTTAATTATTGATATTGATTGCAGGGTGAGAATTTTGGAGAAATTTTATACGATCGTTTTTCTGACACGGCTGCTCTGGTCAACCTTGGAGAAAAAAAATGTTTCTTTCCTAGCATGGAAGAAATCATGGAGAGCCATAAATCATGGCGATTTGGTTACCTTGTGCTCAGAGGCACTTCAGATTACCAACTTTTAAGGGCCCTACATGGCCCTAGTTGTGACCCCATTGTTGCTCCGATGGAACTTGTCCTGAGTAGTGGAAATAGAGAATTAAAAGCCATTCGGCTGGCGCAATCCCTGGCGCAGGTCGATTGGAAAGTTGACATAAAGAAAGCTCAAGCTCTGGACCTACTCTTCCGACTACCAAAACCAAAACCAAAACCAATGTCAATGTCAATGTCAATGACGGGTGAATCAATTGAAGGGAATATTGTGGTCCCTGAGGACAGTGCGGAGGAGTCGGATTCACATTTTAATTTCTTGAGGACAAGAGAAGAGACCTTGCATGGACGCTGTCCTGTGACTTACGGGTGGAAACCCGTGTCCAAAGACGGCGGAAATCTCAAGTATTTTAACATCAGACCAGATGCAGCCCCTCCTTTGCAGAACAGCAGTCAAGTACTGCGGGATGATGAAGTAGGCATTCCTTTTTCACAAGTTGTCCGGATGGCCAGATCCTCTAATAAATTGAACAGCAACGGCACTTGTGGGGGTGGTTCCAGGTTGGCCGCTTTTCTACCAACAAAACTTAAAGCCGTAAGTTCAAAGGCCAAAGGTCAAAGATAAATGTAAATGATGATAAAAAAATTGGAGTATTTACTCTGAACATTTTTACTCATTTTTGTTAGTAAATATTCCTACTTTATGATGAATTATGAAAAAAGAGGAATTGAAGCCGTTGGAATGAAAAATGCACTCGGGATATGCGGTTTCCATGGTTACGTATACATCGAGTGTATTTGTCATCCCAAGGGCTTCAGGCTTCAGTTCCTCTTTTTTCATCAAGCTTTCTTTTCTAAATTCTACATTCTACATTTGACATTCCTATGTGCTCCTGCATGAGTCTTGAGTATGGAAAATAATCAATTACAGATAAAGGAAATGGAGGAACGAGAAGATTCCCTCACTCCCGAAATGTTCCGACGGGCAGTTGACCTTTGTAATGAGATGGGAGGTCAAGTGGTGGAAGTTGAAAAGAGGATGAGTACTAATAATGCCACGGCTTGCTACAAAAACGAAAAGGGTGACCCTCCATCTCTGACCTTTGACCCCAATTGGTATCTTTCGGATGTAAAGTTCAGGAACCACGAGGGAATGCCCGCGTCCAATCCCGACATGTTTGGAGAGGTACATTGACCTTTGACATTTGACCTTTGACATTTGACCTTTGACATTTGACCTTTGACATTTGACCTTTTACATTTGACCTTTTACATTTGACCTTTTACATTTGACCTTTTACATTTGACCTTTTACATTTGACCTTTTACATTTG
>JAQGBI010000306.1:0-19082 GCA_034698325.1 Sminthurinus elegans | reverse complement strand
ACTGATGTAACATTTATTCCTCCGCCTTCAATTACTCAAATTGCAGTAGAGCAGCAGCAGCAGCAACAACAACAACAGACTTTTCGAAAACCAACTACCGGAATTAATAGACTTAATGGGAATACACCATCATATACTCCAATTCGACCTGCACCTCAAACAACAGGAGACAATAATAATAGTACAATAGATGAAAGTGGTAGAAATATTAAAAATCCTCCTAAACCTTTTACTATTTTACCAAAAGGTAATCGAAGGTTAGGACGTCCGTGTTGTAAAAAGAATATTGTTCCACGTTATTTACCTTTGTTACCAAAATCTTCAGAAACACAGTCAAATCAACAGCAGCAACAACAACAACAAACACCAGTATGGGAAATTGTTGGTAATAATAAACCATCCGTACACACTCTATATATGAATAATTCAGCTCAACTCATTCCAGTCACTAGTAAGTTTTTAATTTTTTTGTTCCATGTAGATTATTATAATATAATATGTATGTTATGTCTATATTTTTAAAATTCATATATATATTTCTAAAAAAATTCATCCTTTTTTCCTTTGTCAAATAAATCTTTAGGTTTACCAATGACAGCAACTCCTCCTTCTCGATCTCTCGGAAGTAGTGAAAAGGAAGATCCTAGTAGTACTAATAATAATAATAATAATAATAATATTGTGACTGACGGAAAAGACGGGAAACAGAATAATAATAATAATAATAATAATTTAACACAAGGAAAATCATCACATTCTACTACTTCCAATACAATTATAACTCAGTCAACTCCCAATTTAAGTTCCAATAATAATAATAATAATAATAATAATGTTAAGAATAGTAATAATAATAATTCTGAACCTCATAGTAAAATACTCCCAAATCCTGATGACAATTCTGTTGCTAGTTCTAATTTTCAAGATCTTTTAAAAGTTTCTAGACTTGAAATAGAGTCAGAAAAGACAGAAAGTAATTTAAGTTTATCCTCATTCATGGATATTTCTCTACCTGAATCTACACGGAATGTTGCTAATGAGTGTCTCAAATCTGAAAAATTTCTTGACGTCACTTTGGGTAGTTCAAATTGTAGTCTTAGCTTAAGCAGTAAGTTTTTATATATATAATATATTACAGAATATGTATGTCATTTTTATATTATAAAAAATCATTTAATGTACCTACATTCCATATGATTGTGTTTACTTATATATTATATTTAAATGATTTATATTACAGATTTCTTGAATTCAAATGATTCAAATAATGGACTGAGTAATTTAGACAGTCAAGAAAATGGAAATATAAAAGAAGATCAATCAAAGACTAAGAAATCCAATGACATTTTTCGAAATCAAAGCCCACCATCAAATCTTTTATCTCATGACACACATCAATGGCTTGGAACTGATGTAAGTTATTTGTTTGATTTTTTTTTGTCACAATGTTATTTAGAATGATCAAACAACGAGCGTAATATAAACGTTGTATATATATAAATCTATATATTTTTGTTACAGGGGAGTGACCTATCACTCGGAAGTCTTCTAAATAATTTAGATCCAGTTAACCCTACAACTAGTACTGATGTAAGCATTTTTTTGTCGTTTGTTTTTATATCATTTCACTGGAGCATAATATAATATACGTATGTATAAGGTATAAGTATTAAATAGTATGTATGATGTAATTCAAAAAAACAAAAAAAAAAAAACTAATTGAACTTTGTAATTATATAATTTCAGAATGAAATGAATTTCCAATCTATAATTGATGACTCAAACAATCACCTTGACTTCAGTTCGAAATTTTCAGAATTTGTGGCAGAGCTAGATAATAGTCGGCAATAAAATATTACAAAAGATGAAGGATACAAAACAAGAAATGACAATAGACAGGTGGTGCATGTACGTTTATAAAACACGATAGATTTTTTTTTTAAAAATGGTATTAGTCTTTTACAGGCAATCTGGAAAAGTTTATTTTATTGATGTGACTTTTTCATTTCTAGTTTTGTATTACTTTATGATTATATATATATTTATTAAAATGTTATTATAGCAATATATACAATATTTTATGGAAGAAGAAAACCAAGCAGCAATAATTTTTTATGCCTCTCAGCTGATAATATATACTGTACATTTCAGTATAATAGGTATAAGAGCAAGGAAAGAGATTTTTGATTTTAAAAAAAAAAACATCAGAAAAATAAAAGGAACAAACAGACGCTTGTTTCATTTTACTACAAGTGCCTACAAAACGTTGTGGCTGTCAACAAACTAGTATACAAAACCATAATAAAATATACTAAAGTATAATATTATACGAGACGTTTGAGTAAATTATAGTAATATGTATATTGTGATTATGGATACATAGAAAAAATGCTGTTTCTACTTTTTTAAGTAAATGTTTCTGATCGTTTAACAACCATATTGGTCAGCAATATATTATATCGTTCCCTATTATTATAAATCTATACGTATCGATTCTATATATAATTAATTATACTCCTTCGAAATATATATATATATATATGAGTCATAAAATGTATTTTATTACTATTAGTATAGTATTATATTATATAATAACGTAAGAATTAATGTGAATAATATGAAACTGTTGATGCGTGTTTTGCTTATATATATATATAGGTGGATGAATTGATTATTTTAGCATGTATGTGTATAGTTAAGTCGAATATCGAATATATATAGACATATGTATATAATATGAAGAAAGAAATTTTTCGAGTACACATTTTGTATTTATACAGTGTCAACATTTTTTTGACGCTTCTCGTTTTAATCTTTCTTGTTTTTCTTTGTACATATATAATAATAATATATATCATCATCATCATATACTATTGTTATATTATGGATAATATACTTTTTAATAAAATAAAACTTGGAACATTTTATCAACTAACCAGAGGAGGAAGCGTTTGCTTTGTTTTTTTTTTTCTCTTTTCACAAGTTTGTGTTTTTTGATTGATTGAAAGAACAAAATATAATCTATATAATATATGATTCACAACAAGTAATCAAAACTCATTAAAACATTTTATTAAATATACATGGAATACGTACTCAATACTCAACAGTATGTATAATCATAATAATAACATGTAACTCTTTTAACAATTAAAACTAAATTCAATGACAAAGTAGGTTACAGGTATATGCATATATGTATAGTCTTCTACATATATATATATGTACACGTAATAACATCGAAATTGGAAATTCTTAAGCTACACAGCATAATATATATATATATATATATATATATATTTCTTTTAATTGAATACTGTATACTGCTACAATATAATATAATATTATTATACGTGTATCATTTCAATATTCTCTGCTGTTTACATTTCATTTACCTGTAGATTGCAGAAAATATATACATAGCATGGAGGTGTGTGTGAGTATGTATTTTTTAAAAGTTAAGAGTAAAATTCGAGTCTAGTTATTTCGGGTTCACAATCATGTTCTACATACATAATATGTTATAAATTTATAATAATTTAGTCCGTATAATATTGCATGTATGTTTGAATACTTGTATACATATATATCTACTTTGTCCTAACATACCCAGAATAATAATTTTTAATGTTTTCATAACAGTGTTTTTAGTAATAATAGTAATTCTTTTATAATGGATTTGTAGGAATATTTTAACTTATCTTCCAACTACATAATATTATACGTGTGTATATAATTTTTTTAAAATGAATTTGTCCCTTAGGACTCAACCATAAATTTATCATATATTATTATAATATATTATATAGGTATGTTTCATAACATTATAATGTTGTGTTTTCTTTATAGTACATTCATGCTAAAATTTTTAGAGTTAACTAAAATAACTATATATTATAGTCTAATAATAACAATTAATCTAGGTTAAACATTTTTGCAATAAATACAGTCGTAGATGCCTGAACAATATATATATAATATATATACATTATATTATGTATTATGAGCCAGACCTAAACTCAATTGACGGACTACTAATCACTATAACATATATATAATAATTATACATAAATATATGTATATTATGTATATCTGTTATATTTATTAGTACTTCCAACTATATAACTATAATATATGCATAGTATATTATATGTAGCAATAGAAAATTAACTAACTTTACATTGTATAGTCAACTTTTGTCATTGACTCTATTAAATACACATAGTATACAGAAAGTACGTACAATAACTGGAAAAAGTTGTATTATACGCAAATCTTTATACTTTTCGTACCTCGTATCTCGTACCTATATAATATTTTATATATTTTTGTTATGTAAAGTATAATTATTATTCTTATTCCGTAATATTGCTCTTCTGCCCCTTTCTTTGCGGTTTTTTTCTACAGACTATTAACAATATTGTAGTTGTTTTAGTTAGTGTATATATATTTAATTCTTATATGAATACTAATCTTATTTATTTATAGTGTACTGAGACATAAGTTCTAAAATTGCATACTGATATTTTTTTTGATTACTCTCTCTCTCTCTCTCTGCTGTTCTTGAACTGACTAAAATACATACATGTACATCCATCTTTTGATTTCTCTCATTCCTATACTTAATTTTTTTTTTATCATTTTAACTGTTACTTTATACTGTTGGCTAAACGTAGAGGAATATTCTGGAAGGAAATCAAATGACATGGTATTTGAGTTTTGAATACTCCTTTTTTTTTGTTTCAAGTTTTTTTTTTTTCTCTTTATATCATTCTGACATTTAGAAATAAGAGAGAATACAACGATGGTATATCATTTCTTTAATTAAATTCTACATTTTTAGTATTATTTATTTAATATTGATAGTCTAAAACATTGTATTCAAAAAACGTTCAACATGGGGGAATACCCTATATAAAAGCTACACCATCTCGATTATTTCGGTATATCCTATACTTTTTACGCTGCTTTTAAATAATTTTATGTATCTCTACTGGTTTCAACCGTGTAGATCCAATTAATTAAACTGCTTGAACATAATTAGCTGGGTATAGTCCGACTCGGCCGTCTTTTCTTCCTTTACACCAACCCTGTTCATCTTCATCTTCTAGTTTTTCAAAAGTTTCTCCCTGGCGGAAACTCAGTTCATCCTCTTCTGCTCCTTCATAATCGTAAAGTGCTCGTACCTTTTAATTAATGAAAAAGCCATGAGAGATGATTAAAAATTATGAATCAAAGTATGTTTACACTGTAATAGTGGTTTTTAATTTTATTTCTTTGAAGGTTATAAGAAGAGATGAGGGTACTTACTGGAATTCCAGGTTCTCCCCGGTCCACAAGGGCTCCATCATTATTAGAATATTCGTCCCATTCCTCTTCTTCAAAAGGGTTGTTTTGGCCTGATGGTGGAGGTTGTTTGCTGAAAATACAATCACACAATAATAATACTCATCATTATTATTATTACCAACTACTAATTGTAGCAGTCGCCATAGGTGTCAAAACATGCAAAAATATATGTGTACACACATATGTATATATACCAGAACACTTTTAGAATGTTACTTTCACATTTACAGTATATATACACAACATGCTTTTCTTTTTTACTTTCACTTTTCACTCACCCGGAGCCGTTTGAAGATTTGATTTCTTCTTGACTTCTTTCTTTATCTCGATCTCGACTTTCTGGGACTTTTGGTTTTGTTTCACTACCATTTGTTTTTGTTCTTATAGAGTTTATTTTAGTTGGAACGGGTTCCTGGGGTCCACCGGCCTGTAATATGCATAATTTTTTTTCATTAACTAATACTTCAATGCTTATGTAACATAACTAATAACAAGTACACACAAAAATTAGGGATGGTCAGAGACGGAGCGACTTTAAAAATACAAAGCAAGTCGTCCGTGTCTCTCACAAAGCCTTTTTTTTTTCGAATTCCTGAATCAGTTTTTCGCTTTAAGTAGGAATAACTGATCCTTTTACTCTCTTGTCTCAATTTTGTGCCCAAACAAAGGTGAGGGTCTGAGGAAATACTACACTGTACAATGTATTTCAATGGCTGTAAGCACTCATTTTTTCATAAAGCTATACTATACATATATCATTTTATCTACTTATTAGATATTATGTGACTTAGATTAGGTTTTAAGAATTTGTAGATTTTTGCAAGTAACGTTGTTTTAAAACCATATTTACACTTTACATCATCACAACTAAAATATTGTAAAAATATAACACGAAATCTTGACTAATGGTAAAAAGGGATCATTCAAAACTGTACAAAAAATGTGCATTGGTATATCATAAAATCGTAAAATCTATACATAACTCATACAATGGTTTAGTTTAATTACTAGTAAACAAAAATTGCCAAATGACATTTCAACAACATTACATGTAAAACAATACGTGTTATTATTACTGGGGATTGTTAACGTTATTATAGCAATCATATATATATATAATATATACTTTTTTTGTAAGAGATAATAATAATTATTGTTTGGAGTTTTATTCACATCCCTGCATTTGCTGTACAAATGTAGTAATACGCTTCTTTGGTATTGGTAGGTTTGGTATTGTCTTCTAAAGGAAAATATTTATTATGCTATACATATACATATTTCAACATGGATCACTGCCTAATTTGAACAATTTAAACTTTTAACTGTACTGTAAGATATATAATGGATGGAGAAAGGGGAAACAGTAATCAATCTTTTGGAATTTTTTTTTATACTATTACTTTAAGTACTAAAGAAGCTGTATAAAATAGAGGGACATAATATATTATATATATTATAATATGCAAATGTTTTATTTTCATTGAGCCTGCAGACCGCGGATATTTTGCATATTATAGCACTTACTGGAAGTTCGTCCGATACAGGTTTTTGAGTTAAGAGTGTTATTCCGCCAGTGGGAACACTCTCCTTTATCCTGCTTTTCGTTATATCTCTAAACTCCTCTGAATAATCCTAAAAATTTAAAAACCCCCCAAAACACAAACACAAAAAACGAATTCAAAATCATATTCAACAACTTAAAATAAGGGAATTTACCAAAATAAAAAAAATGTATAAAATTATAAACTACAAAAATATGTTTATTCTACATAGTACATAAAAAATCTTTGTAAATAAATATACGTACTACACACTACATAAACATTAAACATTGAAAATACTAAATACACAAAAAGATTACAGAGGCAATATATTATATATATATACAAAATAGAAGATAAAAAGAACAATAACGAAAAGGAAATGTAAAACTATACAACCTCTATATAACAAAATAAAAGTATAGTAGAAAAAAAAAATCTATAGTACAAGTACTGTCAAAGAAATTATACAAAGAAAGAAAATGTATTCTAAAAACTCTCACTAGCCCCAATCTAATTGATACTTGTTATAGGTATCTAATTAATAATATCTATACACATAGGTAATACATATGCAGTATGCAGAGAGTAAAGCATAAAGTAGAAACAAACCCGATTTCCTACTGATTGTAAATGATATTTAATTTGATATAGGGTATTGCAGTATTTTAAGATTAGAATTATGGATGGATAATTTACCAAGTTTTTTTCCCTTTCAAACTACCAAGATATTGGAATAATAATAATTATTATTATATTAGTATAATTTTAAAGAAACAGGTTATACACTCATGTATGCAGTGGTTATTTTATTAGAAAATGAAAATCATTTAGCATGATATGGTACACTTTGTTTTGTAGCATGAATGAAGGAGGAAGTACTGATAGATAAATCCCAAAATTAAACCCAAAGAGAAAGAGTGGTAGCGATAGTATTATAGAGAAATAGTATAATATTATAGTATTAAAAGAAAACAAACACCACGGGAAAGAATGAGACTATAATGAAATATTATAAGAGTTTACTCTTGTGTGTACTGTACCTCGAAACTAGGCCAATTCATTGCCATATTAACTCCATGTGTATTAGACCAATATTTTAAATCTTTCATATGATCAGCATTACTAATTGTATGATGGAATTCTTCGTAAATTTGTGGCAAACTAGATAAAGTAACAAAAAAAAAACCAAAGTTAAGATTTCATTTAGTTTAGTATCTTTCTGTTAAATATACACAATCATGTTACAAATTTTTATACAAAAAAACAGGACAAGTTAATTATCAATTGTTTATTATGAAATACATATACAAGTATCTAGAAAAAAAGACCAACTTTTTATTCAAAGGATTGATTAGTGCACCGTGCACGCTAAACATGGCGTCTTTGAAGAATTTTAGGCGTTTTGCTTCCATTTCTTGGCACTTATCAAATACATCTATAAATTTGAAACGGAAAAAAAATAGAAAATTTTATTATTAAAATCTTGCAAATAAAATCTAATTTTGACTAACTAATGGAACTTGAAACAAAAATAGCAAGGACAATTCGTCCATGACAAATATGTACTATATTATCGAACAACTTAATGTTAAGCATAAAAATATATCAAGAAAATCATACTCACCCCGCATTTCTTCTATGTATTTCGCATTACTACAAAAGACAAAAAAAAAAAAAAACAGTAAGATTAGTTCATGAGTTGAGTGATTATACGTGATTAATTTATCAGACAACACGGCTGCAATCACGCAGTCACATTCCAATTAAAATTGAATGAAATAAAAAAGATATGAGAGAGAAACGTACTATTGAGTTATCTCTCCTAAAGCCGATTCATATTTTTCTCGTGTCTTCTGCACCTCTTCTTTCGATTTCTGTACTCTATCCTGCATTTTTTTCACCTATGACCATATAAAAACATAATTATTATTGTTACACAATAGTCAAACCAAATAATTACATAGTCATACAATTATAATGGTTTTCAACCGTAAAAAGTTATGATGAGCTGCCACTTTTTGTATATGAGCAGTATTTTAAATGTATGTTATGATCCTAATTCATAATACATAACATAATGTAGTTTATACTTAAGTATTCTAATTTCATATTTACTGTCAATAACAGTATCATGTTTTATATATTTTATGCATTGAATTGATTCCTTTCCATAATCCATAATATCCATGTCGGCTATAAAATATTAAATTGCCCCCTTTTCATTGAAACATGCATAATATAAAAAGTCTACAAAATTTTAAGATGCAGATGTGTGCAATGATAGATATGGATGAAAAAATGTAATATTCACAACATCAATTAAAATGTATGAGCTCACATTTGATGAATTTCCAGACTTCTCTCGTCCCAAATAGTAAATTTCATGTTACACAGAAAATTTAACACATTTCATTAATTCATAAACTAATTTTTTCATGATATTATATTTTGTACAGAGTATACTGAATACTGAATCACTTTTTTAAATGCTGAATTAAAAGTAGTTTTAAACACGTAAATGAGAAAGAGTGCACATACATCAAAATATATGTATGATGTATCGAATACATAAAACATAAACTATAATAAACTATACATACTCTTCATGAAAAATGTAGGAAAATGTTAGACAAATTCAGAAGAAGTCATACAAAATTGCATTACTGCATAATTAATTCATCATCATGCAGGATTACTCTATAAAAATTCCAAATGAACAAATTCAGTACTCTACTATCTTCACGTTAAAACTGTGTACTAAATAAATAAATAAGTCAGGCATGCTACTAAAAGTTTCTTTGTGCAGTTTGAACATATATTGGATGTTTAAATTTGTAAATAACGAATAATAATTAAATTTGTGCTCGTATGAAACAGGGGAAAATATTATACTATGAAAGATGATCTACAGTAATACAAAATAAAAACGATGAAATTACTAAATTTTTGAATGCATGTGATATGTATGCATATAATGCGTGGTCTGGCATAACATTTTATACATAGCTCGTAAATAAAATAGTAAATAGATGTGAGGTATAATATCAGTGTACTATAAAAGTGTGGATGAAAGTGTCCTTGTGATTTATAAATGTAGGTCTGCAATGCACACATATACATAACTAAATAACAAAGAAGATCTTTTTTTCATAAACTATTCTCTCTAAGACAAAAATGGCTAAACATAAATATACTCTTGATACGGTATGACAGGCAGAAATTCATGCAAAAAAAAGTTCAGCCATTATCACTAGTATACACACTACAATTTTTAAAACTTGAATAATTGAATAAAGTAAACCAAGTAAAAATCCCAAAAGTTTTGTCTTCATTACTTGATCAGGTGAGAGCGACGAATCACTGTTAGCATTTCTTTCCTGGTTAAGAGCAGATTTTTCAGATTTACAAGCATTATGGTAGTCAGCTTTTGCCTTATTTACCTTTAGACACACGAAAACAAGAAAATAATTCAAGTTACATAAACCGTAAAAATGACATGTTTTTCCTGTGATAACCATATTCTAATCAAAAAACAAGTAGGAAAAACGAAAAGTTTTCTTACTTTAGTTAATAACTTTGCCCAAGGTTTTTGCGCTTTTTTGAATTGATCTTCTAAGTCCTTACGTTCTTTTAAGTTCATCACATTCTATGGAAAACATACAAAGAATTCTTGGTTAAATACACATGTACATAAATGTCACTCATCTATTGCTTATAGCCAGTAATCTACAATAGCATAATACTACATACTGAATATTTCATTTATTTATATAAAAATATAAGAAGTAATAATATTATAGTTTCTCTTCGTTATTTATAAAGACTTACTTTGTGGTAGTTTTCTTTTTGCCAGTTTCGAATTTGGCCGATCACTTCAGTTTGTAGGTCTTCTTTAATGGTGCTATGCACATCGCACAGTCGATCGGCTTCTACAAGAACTCCTTTCCATGCTGCTTCCGTGGTTCCGTATTCAGGTCCCGTCTCTATCGATCCTAATATTTAGGAAAATCGAAAAAAAAAAAATCCAAGTTCAAAAATGTACAAATCTCCATGACCCACGATACTTCAATTTTACTTATAACTGAGTTAAAAGAATTGTTGTTGTTATTTACCTGCCCATTTCCTTGACCAAGTCTTTAAACTTCTGGCATAATTTTTTTCGATTTCAGCTCGCTCTTGAACTAGCTGCACCAGGTCGTTACATAATTTGTACCCATCTTCAATTCTTTTTGTTGTTCTATAAAAATGATAATAATATAATAAAATCATACATATAAATATAATATCATCAATATATAACATGTACATAATATAAGTAGCATGGTTTTTATGGTCAACATCATCATCATCATCTCATTATTTTTAACTAAATTATTAAATGTTGTTAACCACTTTGATGGTACATCTACACTTCCTAAGAATATTTTGTATGGTAAATGATTTCATCATCATATAAAATTATTAGTTTATTTCTAGGCAATGTTCAATATGCAAAATGAAGCTTCAACATTTTTTTTGAAAAGTACATGTAACGAGAACAATGCATTATTCATACACTATACACATAATACATACATTATGATCAAATGCATGTTTTTGTACATCACAAGAATATACAAGTTTTTAATATAATAATCATAATAATTATTATAATAAAATACTGTAGCTTGGACATAAAATTTTGCAATAACTCTTTCATGACGATTCCTATAGCGAATTTTGACATACTCAGTTTCTTTGGAATGTCCATTCTGGAGAGTAAAAACAGCTGTACATTGTACATGCATGAACACATCATAGTTGTAGCGTTTTACAGTTGTATGTTCAATGTAAATCCCCACTTCACAAAAACATAATAGGTACATAGATACTACATAATCAAGCTGAGAGTTTTTTGAGTCACACTTTATACAATATCATGTAAATTATGTAGATATTATATCTGTACATTGTACAACATACAACATGGCATATATACGATGCCTAATGTCTATAGTCTGTTCTTTTACAAAAGGGAATAACTGGTTTAAATATGCGCATATGTGCAGTATAATAATTATCACACCCTATGACTTGAGCTGAACTGAGTTGAGTCGAGTTTAAATCGTTGAGTTGGCATCCTAGCTCAGCAAAGCTATGTATTTAGAATTTAGAGTAGTGAATTGGCGACATTATTACATATCATACAGCATACACACAATGGTAATTCAACCAACAACAACAACAAAAAACAACACACATCAGACCCGAACCAAAGTGAAGAAGAATGAATATTGTAAATTGTAATACATAAAATACTTACAGAATACAGTCAACTCTATTATACAGCTATTGAATCAAGATAAATACCCACGGGCTACCAAACAATGAATATTTCAACAAGTGTAATCGAATGATCTACAACTTTTTGCCCTGCATCCTGCAGATAGACTCAATCTCTAAACTCTAAACTCCCAACCTTTATACATATTTTACACACTATAATATTCATGAGTTGTATGAATCACATGAATAAATGACACAAGAGATGACCAACCCGGTGATGATGATGATATTGGCATTTGGCATTTCACATTTTTAGTACATATAGAGTATTCAAACATTCACAAACATTACATTTAAAAATTCAATTACAATAATGTATAATTGTTTTACCTTTTATAATTGCCTGGTTCCCAAAAGGAATCTGTTAATCATTATTCAAAAAATTATAACTTATCATCAAATTGTCTTTTTTTTTTTTGCAATACTGCATATTTCATACCTCAATAAGGTTTACTCAAAATATAAATAATGTACAATAAACTTTGTGTACATATTGTATGTATTATAATAATACTGAAGAATATAAAATTACCTGACGAAGCGATTAACATCCCATCTTCCGAATGGTGAGACATGTTGTCGAACACCTTCATAGTTGAAAATCAATGATATAAATAGATGTTGATACACAATAATTGTCAATCAATAAATGAATTGAGACGGAGAAGTATGGTATAATTTTATCCTTTGCTTATGGGGAGCAAGGAGAAAAAGACCACAGGAGAAGGAGGAAAAAAACTTTCAAGGTATGAAAGGTAAATGTAGAGTAAACAAATAAAATTCAGCAGTTCATTGTCAGTTCAGAGTTCACTTGAAATTTGAAATGTTATGAAAAGTCGTGGAAGAAGAAGTTGCAGAGGAAGAAAACTCAAAAGCTGGAAAATGTCCAATGGTAATTAAATAAACACAACAACAAAACAATACAACATGTGTTATCTCGTATTTTTTCTTCAAAATAAATAAATAGTTAAACTATCTATAAGCACAGAATTATTAGAAACTTTTGCACTCTATAAATAAATACTCTCATTTTTAGTTTTTTTTTCTCATTTTGTTATTTCTACATAATATTATTTATGTACAAATGTATTGTAGATATTTTTTACGTACACACATATAAACTCACAAGAGCAACTAAATTGTAATATTATGTATGAAATAACTTTGCTTCTCGTTTGTCACAATATTTTTTCGTACTGAAACTAATAAGTAGCACTACATACTACATACTATGCGGGTTTTCAATGTTAAACTGAATGGTGCATTCTGTATTCAAATAACAGCGGAAAATGATTATGATTTAATATCAGTATTATATTGTATGATTATGTTACTCGAATAGCTGAGCTGACAAAGGTTAATGGTTTGTAAATATTTGACACAAAAACAACAAATAATAAATACGGATAGAAAAATATATATTATTATAGCACTATGTATTTTCAGTTCACATTCACGTTATAATATATTATGTATTATCTATAAATATTATGTACTACTTGCACAGAAACCAACACTCAATTGAGCAGTTTGGTAATAATATTTAAAAATTGAATAAACTATAATAAATATTACATACACCAAAATTTATGATGATAGCAACATTGAACATTCATGTACATGTGCTTGTGTACTACTATTATTATTATTCTGATTTTATGACGTCCGTGACAAGTGACAAATCTGTTTGATGTTCTTCATAAAAATAACATTTACACTTTTCTGTTGCTACAAACAGTGCACAGTGTAATAATAATCGCAAAACTTATTATGTATGATAGTATTCTATTGCACTTGTCTTCATTGTCAAATTGGTTTATAAATATTTCACTGTCAAAACACTTTCCGTGCTAAATTACTTTTTTTTCCTATGCTGCTAAATGATAAATATTTATTTAATATCTGAAATCTGAAAGTTCGTGGACGCGTGTCAACTATTTCACTCTTGTTTTTTCACTTAAAAATCATATGATTTAATGATAATATTATAGTAATAAGTAATAAGAGTATTTTTATTCTTTTATTTGTTCCTATTTTTTGAAGAAAAAAAAAGGGTTTCACTTTTGTTGTACTACGTTACACGATTTTGTAAGTGGAGAACTATACACACTGTGTGTGCAGTTTATTATTTCTTTTGCTAAAGGAAACTCTGGTATATGAAGAAAAAGAGACAACTCAAGTTTAAAATAAAACTAGGATGAGAAAAATGCACCGGACAATAACAATGAGAGTTTTTTTTTTATATATATGCTTGTACATATACATATATCAAGTATTATAACTTATAACAATAATATAATATTATTTAAAAGACGCACTTATTGACTGAATGAGTGTTGTATTGCATTACACAGTATACACAAAACTATTGATAAGAGAAAATAGAGGAATGTAGATACTACGAGTGTATGAGAGTGATGGTGTGTGTGAAAGAGTTGTGAGGTCCGTGCGAGTAAAGGTGTGTTTTTGTAGAGAATAAAAAATTCTTTGAGAACATGGCCTTTCCTCTCTATACTACATACTTGATACTTGACTAACACACACACACACACACGTACACATTCATACATTAAATTTGCTGCAGAAAAAAAAATGCAAAATGCAAAGTCAAACTTCAATACTATTTAATAACTAACTAGAAATAAGTGGATTATCTCACATGTTTATAATACATTATTGGATTGTATATATATCATCATCATCATCGTGAGCACCACGTATTTGTTTCATACTTAATAAAAACATGCATAACGTAAAACCTAAATATATGTACTGTCTATTGCATATTATTATTCTGTAGGAGCTATGGTCACTTATAATTTATATATCTATAAATGTACACATAGAGTATAGAGTATATAGCCAATATTCAAGTTGTAAAAGTCAGACAAATAGTTTATTTAACGGAGAGAATCAAAAAGAGTAGACCAAAAGCCCTTTTTTGACAGACATAAAATGATTATATTCTATTATTTGCTATTATTATTATTATGTTATCAGAATACATATATACGGGCTCTACGCTACAGTCTACATACAATACCATGAACCAAGAAAACTGCAAAGTGCAGAACAACACACACACAGTACAGAGCACAGGTGAGTATACAGGAAAGCTTTACAGTATTACCATCTCTAACAAAGTATAAACTAATATAATATAATAGTATGAGTAAAAACTACATACTATACCAAAATAATATTATTCCTCCTATAAAACAGAATGCAGAAGTCGACAGTCGGCACATTACAAACTACATGTAGATACATATTACATATTATACTTACAAACTACTCGACAAACAGGAGTACACACACCACACCGTATGAAATCAAGTAAAAAGATGAAGAGAATGATTATTAAATGAAGATGAGATGAAAGAAGAAGAATAAGACAGAAAGATGAGAGGGCAACAGCAACAAGCTTAGACTTTATAAAACTAGTTTTAGTTTCGTTTTCTTATTCACTGATTTTTTCGCTCATTAAAGCATTTAACTCATAATTACAGATTACAGTTAAACAACAGACTCAAGCATCTTGAGTGAATGAGAGAGTTGCTGTGGTATGTGGTATGCAGTGTGTGCAGGGTAAAGTCGTCATACTTAACTGACGAAAACCATGTACAATTACTCAATTTTTGATACCCAGGTTTATTTCTAATGTGCATACATGTATATACGTGATGTACAAAAATAGGAAGTTCTAACAATAATAATAATAATTACATTATTATCATTAGAAACTATTTACCAGAAGAGAAACATAGTTTATGCGTTTGCTTCCATCTTTACATCAAAACCAAAAAGCATTAAACACAAGAACAACACAATTCATTTTAAAACTGAGAAAAGCTTGACTAAAAATAAGTTAGTAAGGAACAAGGAGGCCACTGTACACCAGATATCAGAGACTGAACAGTGAGCAGTCTCTGAACAACTACATACATTTGTAGTTGCAGTTATTATTGAATTATACACATTTGTTTTCCTATCATTAATATAAAACTCTAATGTATTTATGCATTCAATTATCTTTATAACTTATAACTACACATTGAACAGCTCTTGCACGTAAGATATTGTTGTATAATATAAGTAGTTACTATATATCTCATGTCAATGCTGTAGACATTACACAGCCATACAAATGTATTACAATGGTTTTGTACTTTGTACGACTGACTTGTTTATATTTGTATAATGTGTAGAGTAGTGAGGCTCATTTTGAAAAAAGAGGAACATAAAAAAAGAAAATAATGTATTTCAAGATCATGTGAGCAAAGTTCCTTCTATCCAATTCTTCGGCTTTATGTAACCTATTATAACCCACAACAGCATAATATTATAACAGTTTCACAGAATTGAAGGTCGAATTTAAATCAAATACTGAATTTTGCTCATACATGATGTATTATGTACATGTATACACATTATGTATATTCTCGACCACGAGCATTGTAAACTATAAAGCTTGAATCATTATTACAATATTATTATTTATGTATTTTATGTCAACTTTGTTAACTATGTATACTTGTGTATTGTGTATATATATGATATATTTAGAGATAATTGTTGTTATTGTTATTATTACTCTTACTCCACAGAGTATGCAACAATTTAGCATTCAAAACAAAATAAACAACAAACTTGGTCATTTAAAATAACAATAATCATTATTAAGAAGCATGATAATTTTCCTTGTTCGTCGTTTGCACTTTAGATTACATTCTAGAGTGTGCAAAATTTATAATACATAATCCGTATACATAAATATATATTCTAACTATGAAGATGGTACTTACGAGATTTACTGACAATTTCATGTTTTATTCAGTTTTTAAGTCATTGCTCCTCTTCAACCAAAAACATACTATATTATAAATTTATATTTAAACTTGAAGGATAAACTTTTCCTAAAGACACACTCTCCCTCTTTCTCAACATTTTCTGAGACGAGGTATATTTGTTATTTCTTATACTGTACTATGTACTACATCAAACTTAAGCATGTGAAATACTCTGAGATTTGAGAATCTAAAATTAAAATAGCCTGAATGTGCTAATAGCTAATGTGTTTTTGGTTCATATGTCATATACATAGTACACATTACACACATGATGTTTTTGCATGTGAACAAACTGTCACTTATACACACATGACATGGTAAAAATGTTTAAGAAAAAATTAAGATATTTCTGTGATACACATACTGTTAATTTGTCTTGACGTTTTGTCAATGGGTCAAACGGGCTCTGAATTCTCAATGTAAAATGCTACTTTTTTTTTTAAACTTACACATACATATGATGAATAACAATAAATACCGTTAGATCTAAACGATAATTGAAGGAGTAATTTTTTAGTAATGTGATCAAACTGGATTTAGTTAAAAGAAGCTGTAGAATTTAACGTAAAGATTCATACACAGTTCCTATCGTCTGTATCTTTTAAATGTACAAACATATTATCATATGTTTTTTCCCCTTTAAGTAAGTCTCTTTTACTATCCTATCAGAATATAATCAATACATAACTACAACATAATATACATACTGGTTGCAGTAAATGTTTAAGAAATAAAATAAGCAGTGTGATAAGCTTCAATTATTCACATACATAGTACACATATGCAGCAAAATTTTCATACTGATCCCTTAACATATCTACATAAATACTGGTTGAGAGGAATTTTCAATTTTCTACTGTAATAATGCAATACTTGTATAATATTATTATTCAATACAGTTGTTTGCTATTTCTGAAGTAAGTTATAAGTTGTAAGAATCTCAAATTTTTTTCCTCATTTTACAGTACCTATAAATTATGTAAAACATAGTCAAAGGTGTTAGTATTATATATTCTATTGTGTACTTTGAATTTTTGTTTTTTTTATGTGTAAAGTTTAAACACTTGCAAATTTTATTTTAGGTCTCCGATTTACAACGTGCTGATTTTATCATAGACATGCATACACGAGGTGTAATGTTTATAAAAAAAAAAAATAGTAGTAAAACATCAATAATATGAATCTGAAGAGCAATATATAAACTTACAATAGTGCCATACTGAAATATAATATAGCTACAATACTGTAATAGCTAAAGTACGCTGCATGTACGTCTATGTACATAATTTTATCCATAGAAAATATTTCCAGATTTGATTATAAAGGTCATTTGTGTTGTATACTGTGTCATATCATTAGTGATTCTGATTCATGTGTAAAGCTGATTCGGAATATTTGACAATGAATTATCTCAATAACCTCACCTTTCATTATCATCAGAATACATAATATTTTATGTACATTTCCCAATATGATATAAATGATATAATATTATTATTATATACTACATTTTATACATCAAAATTTAATAAACTAAATAACACATTCTTCCTAATATAGATAACTGCTGTCTCTATCATATATTTTAGTATTTTGTCATTCCTTTCACGTTACATCATCATTACATAATATATTTAGAATACTATTTACTAGATACGCACATGTAGAAAACAAGTCAAATATAATATGTAGGATGTAGGTACATTGTAACGATAAAAAAACATAATATGTAGGGTTCCACAGGGTAGTAGCACTATCTTACTTCTTTTTTTCCCTATAAGACATGGTGTAATATATATGTTGGAGTCTATATTAAAAGTCGGTTTATGTTAACAATGACTAGTCCATGTTAACAATAACCAGCTAATGTTAACAATATCGGTTTATGTTAACAATAGCTAGTGAATGTTAACAATAACTAGTCAATCTTAAAAGCACTTGGTCAATATTAAAAGACTTTTGGTCAATGTTAATAGCACTTGGTCAATATTAAAAGACTTTTGGTCAATGTTAA
>JAQGBI010000305.1:0-19093 GCA_034698325.1 Sminthurinus elegans | reverse complement strand
TCTACCATGAAAACACCCGTACTACAAATTTAATACATAGGAAAAACCCAATTACCCAAAAACCCAGTGGGTTTTTGCTTTTTTTGGTACCCAAAAACCCATCAAAAACACAATTACCCATTTCCCCACTACCCAGCAACTCTGATTGCACATTTTCTACTATCTAGTTTGTAGTTTGTAGTTTGTCATGTCATTTTTCCCTCTGTGGGTTTTATTCTAGTTTTTGGATTCATGCAAAGTTTTTTTTTTTACCTCTCTCCTCTGTCCTCCATCCAAGTTTTACATTTTACTGGGGACTCATTTTTTTTTCTGAGGCTTTTCTCATTTCATTTTCAACGGTTTTGTTAATACCGTGTGGATGGTGGATGTAAAATGTATAACTAAAAGTACAAGTATAAAAGTGTGTATATAGGTTATAGGTAGTAGATGTAAAAGTATAGTGATGTTGTTTGTGACTCTAGATTCTAGTCTATCTTACCTGCACAAACCAGCAGTGCACATCGTATTTAGTATCTAGTATGTATACATGTATATTGTATATGCGTGGCATGTACTGTGTACTAGTATAGAGTACACATAGAGTGATAGAGCATAGAGTGGATCGATGACAAGGAGAGAGAGAGATGGAGAAAACAGAAAATCCTCGCTACCTGTGCTGTGTATTGTATGTACGATGTACGTGTACTATACAGTAGATATTTTATTCACTATATGGTAACTTTCTCTCTCTCTCTCTCTCTCTTTCTCTCGCTCTTGGAGTTGCCGGTGAGGTGAGTTGAGTTGAGTTGAGAGTTGAATTGAAGTGAGAAGGTAGCTAGCTGATGGTAGTATGTAAAAATATAATATAGCAGGAGCTTAGACATTCTACATGCATGTATTTGATAAAGAGCAGGTGTATTATTGTTGCCACTATCTAATATCGTATCCAATATATAGAGTATAGAATATAGGTGAAAATGGAGATGGAGATGGAGATGGAGGAAAAGACAGAGAGAGAGAGAGAGAGAGAGAGAGAGAAAGAACGAGAGAAAGAAAGAGCCTGGAGTCTGTAGCTTGTATGTAGCCTGTAGAGAATTATTGGAGATGGTTTGGAAAATTTGTCTGAGAAAAAGCAAGATGAAGGAATATAATGAGCCTCATATAATTCATATGGCCTTCATTATTATACTTTATACTTTATATATTGATATCCATCCAGACTTTTAATATGACTTTCTCCATACAAATGTCATATGTACACTGTATAAAGCACAGGATATCGCATTTTATATATAGATAGCGTATAGATTTTAGTTTTAGATTGTAGTATAGTTTTCTCTTCTCCTTGATTTACCTTTACCTTTTAACGAGATCTGTACCTTGTTCCTTGTTCCTTGTACATTGTACATTGTACATTGTGTACAGGAAGAGGAGGAGAAGAAGAAAAAGAAGGAGGTGGAACGGTTGAATGAGTCGGTATGTGTAGGCTGTAGGATGTAGACTGTAGAATGTGAGGAATTGTATACATTTGTGACTATACCTGTATTTCATACACTTGTGGAGATTGAAACTGAAACTGCAAGTGAGACTGGGACTGAAACTGAAGCGGAGAGGCTGAGAGCTGAGAGTATTTTTTCACCGAATCTGTATCTTCTCTCATGTTGTACAAGGGAGATGGTAGAATGGAGAATGGAGATAGTTGAGAATGAGAGTTGAGAGGATATATTATACATACATTCATCTCCTATATTTGATCAGGAAGATATCGATCTACTTTCTTTAGTATCTAGTCCCTGGGTTCTGTCAGTTCCCAGTTCGCCTTTCTCCTTGTCTGTGTATGTGTATGTGGATGTGTGTATGAGGAGGAGATGTGTGTGCGTGTGTTTGTTTGCCTTGTGTAGTCACTCATACTAGTACTTGAGACTTGAGACTTGCGAATCAAATTTGCGATCTGCGAATCTCATATCTAGTATGTATCTTTCATACTTTGTACTTGATACAAGAGTTTTCTCTTCTCTTTTAGTAAATGTTGGATGGTTGAATGAATGAATGAAAAAGACATTTTTTGTATCTCTAGGTGTACTATTGTGATTATGAGATGGTATGATGTGATATGATGTGAAGGCTTTTACATTATTTTAGGTTTTTGAATATGTTTATACTTGTTTTCAAGTACATGGTACACATTACACATCATGGTTTTTATATTATGTTGGTTTGATAGGTGGTTTGAGAGGTGAAGAGGGAAAAATGTCATTTTCTGGTTTATGTGTAGGTTGTAGGTTGATATTGAGGATTGCGGATTGAGGAATGAGGAATCGTATGACATTTTCCGCCTTTTTCATTTTTCATTTCTCATCCCAATTTTTAATTCAAAAGTCTCAGGAGTTTCTTCATTCTAAAAGAATTTTGAATTTGAAATCTTGATTCCAACCAGGGGTTTTTTCTCGGCTCTCCCTTTTCGTTTCTTGATATTTGATATTTGACGCTTGTAAATGCATCTGAATTCTGAATACAAAGTTTTCTTTTACTTGGCTCTCTTTCTATAGCCAAGTTGGTTACATGTTACATTTGAAATTCAGAGTTTAAGTTTGAATGAGGATAAAAGTTTGACTTAATAATAATTATTATTATTATTCTAGACTAAAGATGAGAGGTTAGATATTTTTGGAGATTAGAGATTTAAAATTCTTGTTCAAAGTCTGAGTAGTTACTTATTTTCTTAGGAAGTTCGGACTCAGATTCGGATTCTTGGATGCTGATAAATAATAATAAATAATAATATGAGTTGTCTATTGTAAATTGAGAGGAAGAGAGAGGTTGGATTGGAATTAGTTGAGTATATTTTCTCTCATTCAGAATTCAGTTGTATCATTCAAAATAGTTGAAATTCTCTCTGCTAAATATTGTACACAGCGTAAACTTTTACTCTACATAATATTTCTACAGTATGATTATGCATTATGCTTGACATGTCATTGTATATGAAATATTAAATATGAATGACACATGTACAATGTACATAGTACATATTAGTTAGCATGTACATTACATTTTGAACATGGGATCCAAAAGGAGCAACTTTGATAAAGAAATGCCGATACGAAAGGAATCAACTTTGGCATCACATTTCATTTCAAGAATTTCAAGTATTTGAGACATTTCCGATTGAAAGGTTTTCAATGAAAGATGAAAGATGAAGATGCGGCAGTGTCTTTTGGTCTGGAGTCTTTATTCTTTATTCTTGACTCTTGATGTGGAGGAAACACAAGGGAAAGAGTTCAAAGTTTGTTAGAGTAAAGGAAGATAGAAGACTTTGTAAATTTGGATAAGAGAAGAAACTTGACAGATCTGGGTGAATATTTATGAGAGGAAGAAATATAGAAAGAAAGAAAGAAATCTATAGGGAATTCCTTATCTTGCACATCCATTTCTTGTATATAGTCAATAGTCAATAATAAATAATGCACAAGCCATGTTTATCATGTATGATGTATGATGCATGTCTAATGTCTTGTGCCTTGTGACTATAGTGTGTGAATGTGTGGTGCAGAATGAGGATTGTAGCCAAACTCCAAACTGCATCCACTTTTCAATTTCCATCTCGAAGCTTAGATGCACTTGAGTAGAGTGTAGAGTGTAAAAAAAAGGAATGGAGTATCTTCAAATCTACAATATAGAATCTAGTCCTCGTAAATTTTCCTACATTAATTGTTAATTTGGCCAATTACATTTTATTTATTCATTTGTTTATCCGCATAAATGTTCGCAGTTTGGAGTAGGCAAAAATTCTTGTAGGTTGTGTCTGGAGTCTTGAGGCTTGTGTATTGTATGATATAATATATTTTATGCCAACTCTCAAAATCTCCTTCTTTCTTTATTTTTCTTTTTTCTCTTATTGAATATAATTCTCAATTTCCACAATCCACAACCTCCTTCACAATCAATTAAGGATCCATGTAAATTTTACTTATCTCAGCTCTAGTAAAAAAAATCCGTAAGATGATGATTTGGTTAGAATTACGATGTCTGTGTACTGTGTACTGTGTACGACCTACGAGTACTAGTACAAGGTAAAATTTGAGATAAAAGAAGACATTTAGATTTGAAGAAGAAGAAGAAGAGTTATTGAGGTCATGCATCTTATCATCACAAATCACAAGTGCATGTACGTGTCTTTGCATCCATTTTTTTTTCATCCTCCTGATTGCTAATGTATGATGTATGTTTCTTCAATGTTCAACGTTCAATCATTAGTATAAAAATAATCATGAATTATGAACATACCAAAAAAGAAGGATGGCATTTCTAGATTTTATTTGGGTTGGATTTTACTTGATGATAAAGCCTTTGTTCACTGTGGGCTGAAGATTTTGTAGATACAGAAAGAAGATATAAAATCTTTTAGTCTCAAGTTTCTTTGGAGGTTTTTCTTTTCCGCTGAAAAAAAGAGAGTTAGAGATCAGAGCAGAGCAAAGAAAGAAGGAAACATGGCAACTGGAAATGAAGTTTATGGTGTTGCATCTTCCTCCAAGTTCCATGTGGAGAATGTGGATCATGGATCATAATATGACTTGAGGGTGAAATTCAATATGTACTAAAATCTAAAATCTTGTATATATCATAGTGTATAGTGTATGTAAGATAGAATAGAGAATAGAGAATCAAGCATGTACAATATACAATATACAAGGTCTGCAAGATTTTTTATTTCCAACTGTACATCTTTTTATATGTTGGAGACATACGTTCATTCATCCATGAGTTTGTTCTCTACACACACAAGTACGACATTCTACATTCTACGAAACAGAATACGAAATACATGTATCAAATATAAGGTTTTCTTGCTTAATAATTGCAAGGGCGGAGAAAGGAGAAAGTAGATAAGAATGAGCGAGAACTGGGAGGAAATATAGAGAGTATAGAGAGAGAGAGAGAGAGAGAGAGAGAGAGAGAGAGAGAGAGAGAGAGAGAGAGACAAGCATTAGCTATTTATTTCCCACATTTATTTTCCAAGAAATCTCTCAATACAAGTAAGAGTGAAAGTGAAAGTCAAACAGAGTTTGAGCTCTTTGGTTTAACTTGGCTAAGCTTAGCCGAGTCGGGCTTGGCATGGCTTGACTTGAATCCAACTCTTTTCCTCTCTTTTAGCTGGGATTATCTTGTAAACTTTATGGATTTCATGCTCGGATTAGTACAAGTTCAAAGCTCATGCGGAAAACGGGAATTAAGTATTAACGGAGAGGGAAATGAGAAAGAACGAAAGAAAGAAAGAAAGAGAAAGGAGGACGAAAGCGAAAACGAAAACAAGGACGACGACGGCGACGCTCTTGATGATGATGATGCTGATGATGACAGGGAAAGTAAATTTACAATTTACTTGAAGAAGAAAAACCCCAGCATATTACATTGTACATTGTACATATTACATATTACATGTAGTGCATGCGACAGACGCAGAGTATACTGTGAGTAGTAAAAGTGTACAAAGTAAAAAGTAGCAAGTAATAATAAGTACTCTCAAACTTGAAAAGTTTACCTGGAGCAAAATAAAAAGTAACTGTCAACCTTCCCTCTACTTTTTCCCTTCCGCGTCGTGCCGCACCGCACCAAACCGAACCGAACCGACCCGACATCAAGGGCGAAATTATTAACGACTCATAATAATTATAATGAGAATCATAATAATTCATGTAATTTGTAATTGGTACAGCTGTATAGTTGGAATTTTGATTATCTGTGATTTAGTAAATTTTGAGAATTTACGATTTATACGGTGGATCTTTCAAAGTACATTTTTATTATTATTATTCTAACGCTAATGCTAATCAGGGTAATAAATAATATATATAATCCACGTACCTGTGATTAATTTAAGAAAATAAACTTTTGAATCTTTTTTCTCGTCTTTTGGGAGACTTGACGGTAGATTTATTAAAATATTTCCTCCTTCTTCCTCTTCTTTTTCGTCGTCGTCATTTTTTGTCCGTTCTCTCTCAAGGGTATAAAACATACAGTGTACAATTTAGAAACTATATAGACGGTAGAAGAAATGTAGTGTACATATGGAGAAAGTGACCTGGTTTATGTACCTTTCTTCTGTATTCTGTATGTACTACTTTCTAATTTCTTGAGGGCCCTCTTGTCGTTTGTCATTTATTTTGTTCGTGCTGGGGATTTAGAGATTATCTCTCATTTCTCTTCAGCGACCATGTAGGAAGTAGGAACAAGACGACAAGAAACAAGTGGAGAGAGAGAGAATGAAATTTTTTTCTTGGAAATTATTGAATATCGATCGCCCATAATAATAATAATAATATATTGTAAATTGTGCTCAAGTGCATTGTGTATACATAATGCATAATGTATATATACTTATTCATGCAATAAAGGGCATGAAACGACGACGATTTAAGTACAAAATTACATAGAATGAAATTGACTTTCTTTCAATATAAGAAAGTTTAATATTTTATGGTTGGATTATTTATGTGGAATAAATAGATAATGGTGAATGAGGGAATGAAAATGAGACGGTTATTTTATCATAAATAATACCATCTGATTAAATTCTTGACAATAATTATAACCTAGAGACTAGAGAATAGAAACTAGAGAATGGAGAGACTATAGGTTGTAAAATTTGGGTGAATACTGAATACTCCATGGATGAATGTTTTAAACAAGTTGAGTTGAGTTGGACTATTGTATAAAAAAACTAAAGTCAAACTTTCCCAGTGAAAGTTGATGGAACTGGAAAATGGGAAATGGATAGAAAATGAAAAGTTTCTATTATGAATTATTATAAACTTTTGTATCTACTTTCCAATGGAAAGTTTCCATCTAGTTTAAGGTTTTTAGTGTCTGCTTTGTGATTGCTGTATATATTATAAATATATCATACAAAAACAGTAACGAGCATAATAATCATTGTTGTTTAGTTTAGAAGAGGAATTTTGAATTTGACTAGCCTTCAGCTATACAACTTTTATTTTTGAATACTGGATTTTAGGTTTTGATGAAATGATGAATTAAAAATTGAAATATTTATACCTATTTTGTTTTGTTTGTTTCTTTTTTTGTAAACAGGAGCAAATGCAAGGCGTTATTGACGCCATGTTTGAGCGAAAAGTGACCAAAGGAGAGTTTGTTATTAAGCAGGGTGAAGATGGTGACAATTTCTACGTCATTGCTGCGTGAGTACTATAACTACAATTTAAATGATAATTATTTTTATTATTATTCTTTTGAGCCAGAGGTTTTTATCTATTTTGTAATGAATAATAATAATATTTATCTATTTTTTATTTACTCTTGCAGAGGAAAGTACAAGGTGTTCGTCAAAGGTAAATAAAAGAGACAAAATATTATACATTTCATTTTTATAGTAAATTTTGGGGAACTCATTGATTAATAATTAATGCTTGTGTTTTTTTTCTATTTTAGTTGACGGAGAGTCTTCGCCGAGACAAGTCGGTGGCTATGGTAAGTGAAATGATTAACAGATATTCTGATTACTGAGCAATAGTTATAAAAAATTCTTTTCGCTTTCCCCACATTCAACAACTTGGGAGAAATCAGACCCAAAAAGAATTAAAAACTTTATTATTTGAATGAACTATGAACTCTCTCTTAATAATATTATTTTTTATTTTGTGTTTGTAGAAGGAACAGGCTCATTTGGTGAATTAGCACTTTTGTACAATATGCCCCGAGCTGCGTCAGTACAGGGTGAGTGTTATTTCAACAACAACAACAACAGTCACCTCTCTCATGAATAAAATATGAATTTAACTCTATTTCATTAATTAAAACTGTCTCTCTTTTTGTCTATCTTTCTCTCTTAACCAAACAGCTGAAACGGACGGGTCTCTCTGGGCTATGGATAGGCCAACTTTGTAAGTATAAGTATTATAATATCAAAACCACAATCATCATGATTTTATTACTATGATTATTATTATTATTGTTACATTTCAATTAAAAAGACATTCTCTCTTGGAAAGAACTTTTTTTATCGTCATTACTATTATCATCATTATACTAAAACAGTATTTAATTTCGTGACAATTTTATTATTTCAGCCGCCGAATTATACTCAAGAATGCCTTTAAAAAGCGACAAATGTACGAGACGCTCATTGACTCTGTTCCAATGCTTAAATCTCTCGAAAATTATGAACGGATGAATTTGGCCGGTAATACAGAAATATACAAAAAAATACGGATAGTCTTTTTTTTTTCTAGAATTTTCATTCCGTTTTTAAGCACGGATAAAAATTCCATTTTATAAAAATTTTAATATTAATATCCATTGTAATTATTTCCCTAGATGCCCTCGTCCCAAGATCGTTTACTGCTGGAGTAGCAATCATTCGTCAGGGTGATGCAGCAGACGGCATGTATTTTGTAGAGGGTGGAACAGTTCGAATTGTCAAGGCTGACCACAATGGTGTAGAAAAAGAGTTGAGCCGTGTGACCAAAGGTACGATATTTTTCTGATGCATAAATAAATTATAACGCTTTTGTGTTGAAAATGAATCGTGATCAAAACTTAACATTTCATACAAACTTTTCATCCACTAATAAACATAATTTTTTTGCCTTTGAAAATTAACAGGTGGTTATTTTGGAGAGCTGGCTCTCCTTACCAAGAAACCCCGTGCTGCAACAGTCTTTGCTGAAGGAAATGTGAAATGTGCATTTTTGGACGTAGATGCATTTGAACGCTTGTTGGGACCTTGCATGTCCATTATGCAGAGGAATGCCGAGGGCTATGAGGCTCAGTTAGTGAAAATATTCGGTTCAAAAGCAGCAATAACCGATATTCGGTAAGGATCCTCTCATAAAAGCCAAACACAAAAATATATATATATAATCAAAGAGAATCAGAAAGGAAACAAATATATAAAAAAAAAGAAAACAAAACCCAACTTTCAATCACATTATCTTATACTATATATATGAATATTGAATATTATACCGACTTGTACATATATAAAGTAAAAAGTATGAATAAGTGTATAATGTATCGATTAAGAATAGATCTATATCTATATAAATATCTATATTATGATCCTCTATATCTCGAGAATAGTTAATAGTTATAATAATTAGTATTAGGAAAAGAATAATAATATCAAAGCAAACCCAAAAAAAAAAAAAGTTACAAGAAATTCCCAGGAAAGAAAAACTATCCATTCCTATTGTAAAGTCTAATTAACTTCAAAGTATTCCAAAAGAAAAACCAACAACAATCAGCTTCTATAATCTATATTCTATACCATACAGTACTATTCCATTCCATACCATTTTACTCTATTCTCTATATATTCTATTCTACTTTCTACTACCTAAATATTATGCAATGTTTTGCTACTGTTTTGACTAAATTTTTACCCTTGAAAAATTGCATTGTGTGAATTAAAAGAAATCAAATTTCATATCCTACAGCCTTCGACTAATCCACAGTTTCCTTTTGTTTTAATTATTTTCTTGTTCTCCATCTTTTTTCCTCCTCCTTTGTTCTTGTGGACAATCCTTCATACTTGCTTTTCATATGTCTCACCTCCTCCGACTTTCCTTCTTGTTGTTCTCTCCTTCTTGTATTTAAATCAGACTTGAGCTACAACCAAAAATTATCACGATTGTGTTACATGAATTTTAATACATGCAAGATATATAACATAGACTTAATACGAATGATATAATGTATTATGTATACTAACTAAACAAGGATTCTTATATACATTATATAATATGAAATATGCACCTTTGTATGTATACTTTTTTTAGACCTTTTTTTTGTAAAAAAAAAAGTAATCAAGACAAATTACAAATTGTATACAAAAGTATAATAAATAAAACCGTAGGCTCTTGTTTGTCCTCTCTCCCGTGTTAACATATTTATAATATATATAGATAAAAGAGATAAACATAATAAATAATAAATAAAAATGCTAATGAACACTACCTATATACTACTGCTTACAAAACACACCTTCTGCCTCTCTAAACACCTGTCACACTAATAATATAATCTACTACATTAATGTACCAAATTATATTTTACTACTCCTACGACATACATACATACACACTTCACTGCGTACAAAAGTGAAAAGGTTTAGGGACCTTAAGAAAAGTTATTATAAATATATTATAACCAAGTATTATTTAACATGAAAATTAAATCTAGAAAAATATATTATGTACCTATACATAATATACTAAACTATATAGTACATAATATAAAAGCCCTCTATTAAATATGATTACTCTTCGGCTTCTCTCTCTATATCCTCTTCACCCGCACACCCAAAAGATCAATAATAATTAAAATTAAAGCGAGACAATTTTTTTAAATTATAAATTAATAGTAAAATTGGATTCTGGACCCTACAATAAAAAAAAACAGAGAGAGAAAAGTAACGTGTAATATAAATTCATGTTGTATACACTGTTTAAATATAAAGATGTTAGTTATATTGATAACCACGAAATGCATAATATATATATATATATATATAGATACAACAATTATCGAGAGGACTAAAATAGGGACATTATATTATTGTATTGGTATAATAAATAATATATAGGATTGTTACATCATATATAAATAATAATGTGCAGGCTCGTCTATCGTCTAATATATGAAAATATAAATAATGGTATTATATTATGTCTGTGCATCATTCATACACGATATAGGATATATAAAGAGAACTAGAAACCGAGAAAATTATTGAAAATATACTGAAAACGAATGACTAAACACTGAAATATAGATAATAGATAATGTTTAGTATTGAATATTGATAAGAAGTGAAAGCTAAAATACGTAAATGTAAAATATCTATATAGACTACAAACTATACATGCATACGACTAGTTTATATTAATAAAGACAGGAGAAAGTGAAACATGATTATTGTAATATAAATTACTTGATAATTATAATTAATGACTGTTGTGAAGTATTTAAATATATATAGTTGCGTCATTTTTTATTTCACGAAAAAACATATACGTATATACATGCGAGAATAAGAAGAAAAAGTCTCATGTGTGTATAGTGTATAGTGTATAATATATAGGTAAATAATCTCGTAAATATTGTATACTGCATTTTTTTCAACTTGACGACGCTGCCATATATATACACATAATATTATAAAGATATTATTATTTACTAAACATCAACTTAAAAATCCAAGGTGTAATAAAATATTACTTCTAACTTCTAACAAATAACCTCTCACCAGTGAACTACGTAAAATAGTCAACATTTTTTTTGTCGATGCTCGATCTCGACGTATGATTTGCAATTACTTCAAGGCTGAATTTCCTTTTTGTTTCCTTCCATTTCATTTCTCTGTATACTGTGCTAATAACGTTTCCTCTCATTCCATAAGAAAAAACAAGGTCTAGTTTATTACTGATTAATAATAACTGATTAAATATTTAGTCTTAGAACTTAGTACGTATATTTATAAGAGATGAGATTTATTAACCAGTTACTCATATTTTATAACATTATGTGTTTTGTTCAACTTTCTCTCTCCACACACTGCATTTGTAGAAAGTAGAAAGTATACAACCATTTTAGTACTACCGATAATCAATAATACATGTATGTATGTATGTATACATACTACATACTACATACATTTAGATAGTTAAAATTAATAGTACTTAAAAATTTAGAGTGAGTATGATATAAAATGTGGGTTTTTGTGTAGTCATTTTAAAGACAAAATATATGTTGTGTATAATTTAAATCAAGAGTGGATAATTGAATGAACATGTGTCTGATCGTTGATCGTGGTGTGTGCGTTTAACAGAAGGAAAAATGATTAAGTACTGATATAAAACAAACAAATAACTGCTGCATAAAAAATAAAGTGGAGAGATTCTTAATTCTTAATTATATAATTTGTAAGTTGTTGTACACATATGTAATATGTATGTATATACACATTTCTGTGTTGTCTTGTCTTGTGTTAAAATGTGAGTTTCCAGTTTCCAGTAATAATGAAATTGTGTAATAATAATAATACTAATAACAACAATAATAATTATTATATTATCATTAATAACAAAATGGTGAGTCTTTGTGTTACTAGTATAGAGCCGAATCTGGAAAATAATATGGTATAAATGCACACAAAAACCGGTATTCTGTGAGTATTGTATTTTTTGTATTTGTGATTTGTAATGTCTCATGTCCCATTTTTATGTGTAACATATTACTGTAACATAAATATATTATACATACTATTAATTAGTATTAATTTTAGATTTTAGTTTTAACTCACAATATTTATTTATTTATTATTGTTATTGTTTTGTCTGTTTTCGTAATGTGCGTAACTCTGTTTTTGTTTGTCTTGTATTGTATTTACTCTCATATTATATCAGTCTCACTTTTCCACACCTCTTTGGATTTCCTTTTTTAACTCCTATCAAAAAACGTTATAATATTATATGTTTTTCTTTCGAATACATATATTATTTATATTGATTGATTTTCTATTTTCTATACATTTTACACTTTTACGAGAAAAAATAGAGAAGGAATCATTCATTCATTCTACACATATACTATTGATACTACATATTTATGTTTTTATTATTTATATTTGTACTTTGTGAGTATTTAGATTATATGTACCTACATGTTTTTATTTATTATATGTTATATGATACAGAGAGCCAGACCAGCAGTAAAATGAGGAAAATTTGGGAACACGAGTGTAGGAGGAACCATTCTTCTTCTTCTTTGACCTTGACCCTACATATGACCATTGCATGTCACATGATGATGTTGATGATGATTCCAGTATTTTTTTTTACACACACAGAATCACAGGGAATAAAAAAAACGCACAAACCAAAAATCCACAAAACCAACCATCACCAATCACCACAAAACAACAGCAACTAGAAAAAAAATTCACTCTGCTGCTGCAAAAACTTATTTATTGTTTCACAACACTAATCCTCTTTGTTTTTATTTATTTATTTTAACTTTTAACCAATTTTTCAATTCACTTTAATCATTAATTTGACAAGAATGAATCTAACAAAAAAAACCAATTGTTGGGGGTGCATTCGGGGCAATTTTGAAACAAAGTACATAACTAACCGTAATGCACATATCATTTTATTATTTATACCCTCTTTCCATGATTTGATTTTATAACATATGTTTAATTTTCACACTATATGTATATTTTATTTGTGTTTTATTTTATTCTTTGTTTTACAGGTGGTGGATTTTTTGACCTAATACCTATATAAACAAATGCAGGAACCATTTTATTGTTTTTTTTTTGTTGGAATGCTTTCCTTACCAAAACCCTCTGCACAAAATCCTTCATCAGTTTGTTTTTAATTATTTGTTTAGTTCACGACCGATGCAAATTTTAGTGCAGAATTCAAGTAAAACCTTTTTAGAGTTTTTCCTATAATATATTATAATAATGATCCCGTAACAGTAGATGTATATACTGATCGACAACTTTTGATAACCACACCATTTTTATTTTATTTCGACTTGCGTTGTGATTCTCTGTGACTCTGTGTTCTGTGTGTATACACTTTTTTCTTAACACGAACTGATACTTAAAATGATTAACATTATTGATTGAACATGTATATAATATATATTATATATATTGAAATTTGAATCCTTCGAATCTTGAAAAGTGAAAAGGTGAAAAAAGAAGATGAAAATTGAGGTATGTATAGGAGAAGAGAAGTTATATTATATATAATATGTAATCAATGAAAACGGAAAATGTAGTTGATTTTTCAGTGTCATACTAGCGTAAAATATGATTAGAAATAATGCTTATTGTTATAATGAAATGAATTGGGATTTGGAAAGATTTTAAAAAGTTATATTCATCCAAAGTAGTAAAAAAATGCGTATTAGTTTTATCTTTCACCAATACACGTATAATAATATAATATAGTTACTACATATTATTATACTACTCTTTTCTTATAGTTACTTAGTTGCTATATTATACATATTTAGTTGAACGTATACTATTATATCTTTAATATTTGTATATTATGGTAAATGATAAATATAATTATATAATAGCGTGTGTAATAATATAATACGAATACTTAATTCATTTGCATTTAGACTTTACTTATAAATGAAAAAGGATAAAAAAAAAAGATTACAGAAAATAATATGTAATATACATGGCTGTGGGTACCCAAAAAGAAAAGAAAAAAGAGAGGAGAGAAAAAAGAAACGGAATAAACGGTGCAATTTAAAATTTAACTATTCATGTATAAATGTAATACAACACATAAAATATAATATAATACTTCTGGTTGAGTTGAATTTAATATTTCGTATATTTATTGCAGGCGATATAATGTATGAATATTTGTTCAACAAAAAAGTTAACTAACGAAGTTTCCCCATTTATATAATATATTATATCTATTGTATACTAGAGATAAAAAAAAATGTACGAAAATATAAGAAGATTTTTGATTACTCTATAGACCATAAAATATTACGTACATTATTTGTATATTATATAAAATAATATGAAGATTTCGTGTTCAAAAGTACCTTTTTTTCGATTTTGCATTAATGTTGTTATAACAACATTAATGCAAAATCGAAAAATTCTATGTCCAAAAGGTACTTTTGAACACGAAATCTTCATATGCACCCACGAAATCAAAACAAAAAAAAATTATTACAAATGCAAATGAATGGATATAAATACAACATTATTTTATGTTAGTCCTCTTTACCAAATTATAAATATTTACATTGGAAGAAAAAACGAGGTGAGAGTTTATACATAAAATATATAAATATCAAACCCAAAAAGCAATTTTTCAGTTAATTTTTACAAATTGTATGAAAAAACGAAACCAGAGTTTTATTATATTATTATGAACTAAAAAAAGGTACTAAAGTACTATAAAAAAATGCAAACAAAAATATCACATGTGGATTTTCGTCCTTCAAACAAGTCAAAATACGCTTTTTGCTTTCATTTATGCATGTATATTTTTTGTGGGTCGTGTCATTCGTAAATAATTGTTGTGTAATAATCAACAAAATATATATGATGTACATGTATTATATATATATTAAATTGTTGTTGTGTGCATCTTTTAATTTTTAATTAATGAAATACTCGAGTACTTTACATATTACTTAACAAAAAGTAATAGATGTATTGTTGTTATTACTATATATATAAAAATAAATTATTATTATTATTATTGTCATTATTATTATCAAGTCAAACTTTACAGCGAGTACGGTGTGTGTCAAATTTTTTTCAAAAGTCAGAAAAGGAGAGCGTATTTAAATAACAAAAAGTCAATTAAAACTGAAAGCTATATGAACTAAAAAATATATAAAATTTGTTTTTGTCTTTTTTTTTGGTTAAATATGATTGTACATCGTATACATATATATATTATGTGTAACAAAATATTAGTAATAAAATAGTAAAGATTAAAAAGTGTCATACTGTTATCAATTAAGGATCTATATATATATACATAATGATGATGATTAAAACTGTCTCATAAAATATGTATGTAGTTCATTGAATTTTGAGTACTGTTTTATTGTTATAGGGGAAAATGAGACATAAAAAATGTATGAAATATGCTAATAATTTATTATTATTATCTGATAACTGATTGACTATAATTAATCACTGTTAACTTATATATAATATATCATATCGAGAGAGAATTATGCTTTTTAGGGTACTTTTAAAGAAACGGAAAAAAGGACATCATATATGTATGTGTTGCATGTGTTTTGTGTATATGTATACATACACCTTTGTAACCAAAAAAATAAATAAATGAAATGTCAAATGTTCTAACGGTAATTGTAATATTTTTGTCCCTGGGAATGAATCTAATGAATGAACACTATATTATGATTATAAAAGATAAAATAGAAATAGACATATGATGAGTATCTAGCGAATGAGGTAAAAACGACTAAAAAGATTTATCATATTAGACCCCCAATTATTATTAAAAATGTTATCGGTAAAATTTATAAAGACACAACAAAAATCTATAAAATAATATGATTGATAATTTTGATGATAGTAGTCAAAGGATTTTGGTGAAAGTTTTGCGTATTGTGTGTGTGTATTTTGTGTGTGAGTGACTGTACTGTGTAGACAACAAAGAGAAAAACGTTTCAAATGTCTTTTCGATACAAAAGAAATGAAACCTCTTGAATATCAACAAAAACCCACACATTTATATGTATTAGAATATTATCAATTATTATTATCATAAATAAATATGCGTATTTACATATATTTGAAATAAGATGAAAGCCATATATTTAAACAAAAAAAAGCATAAATGTGAGAAGAAAACAAGAAGATATCGATCGAGCTCTAGATACATACAATAATAAAATAATAATAATGCTATTGAAAAAATACATATATGTAGCTACTAATAATGAATAATGAAAAAAAAAACTATATATATATGAACTACTACCAATTATAAAATAACTCCTTCACTGAATTAAGACCATTTTTTCATTGAAACGGTCCAGCTTCAGTGCCGGAAAGTTACTTTTTAATCGACAGTATATTATGATATATAATTATTATTGTTATTATACATTAATGATATTGATTTATATTATGCATACATACATACATACATACATACATAACTTATAATATAATATATGTATACACATATAATATATATATATATTATATATATTGTAAAAGTCTGGTCGTCTGTATTTATTAAATAAAAATATTCGACAGAAAATAAAAAACAAGAAGTACTGCTGTATATATTTAACCTCTGTTAATGTTTGTAGAGAAGAAGAAGAAAGAAAGAAGAAGAAGAAAAAAAAATTGTAATAATAATGATAATAATACTTCATTATTATTATTATTATTATTATTTATTGTTGTTTATAATCATACATATTAAATATTTATGTGAACCGTATTAATATACACATACATATACTGAGTGAATGAATAAAAAAAAGTATATTATTGATTGATATATAAAAATAACAATGATGGCGAGAGAGGAAACAACAAGTCATTAAAAATTTAAGTATGCTCTTATTTTCATTTTCTCCTTTGCATATGTTTAAGTACACACTTCTCCTTTTTGAGCTTTTTGAGTGGTTGTGAAAATAGTCAATTTTACTTTGTGCTTATGAAAAATGATCAAAAATTGAACCAAGACTATATAAATTTGGCTGGGACGCTCATTTTTTTTTATTTAATCAAAATAATAATCATTTCACAAAAAAATACTGATATAAAAAAATCACAAAATACGCAGTAAGAATATTTTTTTATTTATTCTCATAATCCTCATTTCATTTTATTTCAATTTTCAATCACACAGCATACACAGCATACACTTTGAGCATTTTTCTCATGAGACACTTTACAATATTGAGACATGTTCAAAGATAAAAAGATAAAGACAAGAAAATAAAGTTACTAAAAAATAAAAAATAAAATGTATAATAAAAAGTTCAGTCTTTAAAAATAGTCATTGTAATATAATTATATGTTATCAGTATTTGTTTTTGTAATTTCACTTGAGTTGGATTGGATTGGATTGGATTGTGCGAAGAGTGTGAAATGTACAAAGTCATATTGTTGTCCAAGGTGTAAAATTTTTTTTTTTTTGTTTACAATATTCATCATTTGAAATTATTGTTTAGGTATTTAATATGAGAGACGTTGTCCATTTGGTGGTGTGTAATCATATCCGCCACAACTTGGACAATTACATGTGGGACAAGGGTCACATTTTGCTGGGAGATATTCTCTATTTGGGATCTCAATTCCACAAGGAACGCCTAGTTGGACTGGATTAGCTTGATGTCTTGTGACTGTATAATATTCCTTACGTGGTTTCTCGACTGGAGCTGATTGGATTGCCACAGGCTTGTTGATATTCTTGGCCACTCTGTCGTATTTCACGAGATTCTTGGTTTCAGTTCGGACAACATGTTTTTCCACGGGTGTGTTGGTGTATTGAACCTCTTCGGTCACTTCGGTTCTTGGGTTATTTCTCACACTGGTCTGGGTGACATAGAAGGGTGACTTGCGGACGACGGGCTTGGCGACCTTCACTTTTCGGTAGGTGACCACTGGAACCTTGACTACCTTCCTTCTTTCACTAACCACAGGTTGATCTACGACGATCCGGTTTTGTCGGAGGACTTGTCTCCTCACCGTCTTTGGAATCCTCTTCTCCACATACTCGACAACTTGAAGAGACTTGGTCCTCTTCACTGGACGACGGATGTTCTTGATCTCAACTCCCTTCTCAACATTGTCCAAATTGAGATCACTCCTCACTACTTGTGGATCTTCCACTCGGATTTGAGTTTCTGATACAAAAGTATTGACGACTTTGACTGGGACAGTTTCTTCTCGAACTGTTGTGATCTTTTGGACACGTTGTCGCTCCGTGATTTCATTGACTGTGATTGGTTGACTTGGAACGATGCGGTGTTCTTCAAGAGTCACTGGATTTTCAACAGGGTCGACCACATTGGTGTACTGGATGACTGGATCTCGGACACGGACTGGGATTTCCCGGACTGTGGTAAATTTCTTGTGGACTTCATTGGAAAATCTCTCGGTACATTGGAGTTTAGTGAGACATCCAGCATCAATTTCCTCAATTGGAGCTGAAGTTGTGGTGGGAACGGGGTAGCGATAACCTTGGAATTCAGACACGTCTGGATCAGCAAAGACGGCCGAGAAAAGGAGGAGGATGGAAAATGTCCCGATTGACCTCATCATCGTCTGACTTTAATATTCAATCTAAACAGAAACAAAAAAAATAATGGAGAAAAATTAAAATCTTTTCACTTTTTTTTAGAAATTACCCAACCAAACTTATTTTAGAAATGCAGCATATGTAGGTATTAATATAAGAAAAGCTAAAGAGCTAAAGAGATTAATAAATTATTTACCAATGTGAGGTTGAGGGAAAAGTGCATAAGATAAGATCAGAATTCAAGTCTGATCCAAACTTTGCTCTATCTGGTCAATCTACTGTGTGTTTTCAATCTA